>RJWJ010001486.1:0-130097 GCA_004363605.1 Indri indri
TTTTTTTTTTTTTTTTTTTTTTGGTAGAGACAGGGTCTTGCTCTTGCTCAGGCTGGTCTCGAACTCCTGAGCTCAAACGATCCACCCACCTTGGCCTCCCAGAGTGCTAGGATTACAGGTATGAGCCACTGCGCCCGGCCTGGGATAAGTTATTTCTAACTAGCTATTTGCAGGAGACAGGACAGGGTTGTGTTTCTGACCTATGAAGAATTTCTCTCTGGTTCATGGTTGTGGCAAAAGCTACTAATTGCATTCTCCAACATTCATTTCTCCTTTCTATTATATAATGATAGAAACCAAATTCTACTCATTGTCATTGTGCCCAGCAAAACCCCTAAAATTCCCAGCTTTCCTTATAGCTGGTTATGGCCATGTGACTAAACTGTACCCAAGAATATAAAAAGCAGAAGTGTTGGGTGCGACTTCTGGGTAAGCCCCTTGAAAGTAGAAGGAGAATGGGGCCTTCTTCCTCATTTCTGCAGTCTGGAATATGGGTTTAATGACTGTAGCTCCAGAAGTCATCTAAAACCATGAGGTGACTTAAAGATGGAAGCTGTAAACAGTGGGTAGCAGAGCAGAAAGTTAGGAACCTGGTTCCCTGATGATGCCGTGAAGCCACCATACAAATCCTATTCTTGTATTTTTTTAAAAAAGAAAACAGCTTTATTGAGATATTCACATGTCATACAATTCACCCACTGAAAGTGTACAATCCCGTGGGTCTCAGTTTGTTCACAGGGTTGTGCAACCATCACCACAATCAGTTTGGGAACATTCGAAATTTTTCTAAATGAGAGAAAAATAATCATCCTATTGTGTTAAAGCTGTGGGTGCTTTTATTTTATATAGCTGAGCTTAATCTTAACCGACATGATAATAAAGCTTCTTATAACACAGGGTGGTGTGAGAGTATGTGGGTGTACAAGGGAATTGCTTTGCCTTTAGTTTTTCTCTGAGAACCAAAGGTGTCAGCCTGTAGTTCAAAGTCTTCCCCCACCCTGCTTCCTCTCACCAATAAATTGCTTCCTGTTGAGGTGTCATGTCCGTGCGATTCTGCTTTCATCCCCAGCTTCCCTGCTTCTTTAAGGTGTCAAATGAGCACCAAAGAAGCTTCCTCTGTAAGCCTGCATGTTCCAATACCATTGATTAGACGAGGAATTGGTGGTTGTTATCCCACTTCTTAGGAGAACAGGTGCTCAGCAGGCTTTGTCTGAGCTCTGCATTTTCAGACAGGTCCTGCCTCTGCCTGCCCGTGGGCTTCTCTTGTGATGCCTACATTGGGAAGCCCCTTCCTTACATAGCGTGATTCAGATTTGCAGTTGTTTCCTAGTTTTCTCAAGGATGTAGTTTGCATTTCTGTTTTCCTTCTGCTTGTTGTTGCAGAATGACTTTGGTGAAGAGAAGGGAGACAGATGTCTTTTATTCCACCATTTTAAAACCAGAAGTCTCCTTGCTTTATTTTTAAAATAGTATTTTTTAAATTAGAAAAAGATACATGGTCACCAATCAGTGGAAACTACTGTTAACATTTTAGAGGATATTTTTCCAAATTTTCCCTCTCGTAGTCTTATTCTTTATAAGTAGATTGATAGGTAAATTATACATATACGTATTTTTAACCTATTTAACTTCTGGGGGACATGACATGAAATATTATTAAATAGTATACAACATTTTTTTTTATTGTTTGTTGTTTATAGGGGTACAGGTGTTTAGGTTACGTATGATGCCCTTGCCCCCCCTTCCCCCCAAGTCCCAGTCCCAAGCGTGTCCATCTCTCGGAGGGTGCGCATTGCACCCTTTGTGTATGCATATATCCATCCCCTCCTCCCCCTCGCCCCTCCCCAGTATACAACATTTTTAATTGCTTTTTGGCATTACAGTGTATGGATATACCATAAGTTATTAACCAATCTCCTGGTTTTGAACACTAATTTTTTCCCATGCCTTAGTTATAAATAATGTGGCAATGTACATTTTTTAACTTAAAAAATAGACTAAGCATATCTTATTTTTCACATTTGCTTGGAAAATCTTTCTACAATGAAATTTCAGGTCGGGTCAGATGGTCACTTATTATGAATTAGTAGCTGACTATGAGGTTCTTATTATTATTCAAGGTCAGGGAGGAGGCAGAATGGAAATTGGGAACCCTAGAGCTCAGTAATTATTTCATCCTCACCACTGGAGTTGAGGTAATGTTCTTCAGCCCAGGCTGAAGCTCTCTGTATGGACATAGGCACAAAAGGCCATAGACTTTCAAGGACTGGGATACCAGCCCTGCCGGAGGTTCCTAACATCGTAAGACCTAATGGCCCCCTCTACCTCTTACTGAGGTCTTTTAAAAAAGTTTTAGATTTTTTATTTTAAGCCAGTTTTAGACTTATAGAATAGCTGCTAAGAGTACAGAATTCCCTTATATTCCTTACCCCATATCCCCTAAAGTTAGCATCGTACATAACCAAAATATAATGATCAAGAACAGGATATTAGCATTGGTCCAATACTGGCAACTCAACAACAGGCCTTATTTAAATTTCACCAATTTTTCCATCAGTGGCAATTGTATTCTGTACTAGGAGTCTCATGAATCCCACATGGCATTTAGATGTTATTTCTCCTTAGTCTCTTCCAGTCTACCACAGTTCCTCAGTCTTTTCTTGTCTTTTGTAACAATTACACTATTACTGGTCAGTTAATTTGTAGAATGTCACTCAGTTTGGATTGGTCTGATGTTTTCTCATGATTAGATTGAGGCTGTGTGTTTTTGGCAAGACCACTACAAAAATGCTCTTGTGCCTTTCTTAGTGTTTATCACATCAAGGTGTTCGTGATGTTGACATGTCCTATTGCTGTGACATTTACCTTGATCAGTTGTTTAAGTTGGTATCTGACCAGTTACACAACGTTCTTTTTCTTTAGCCTCACATTATCCTATCAAGATACTATTTTCCATAGTTACTTAGGTTGGTTCTTATTCTCCCCGTCCATTTCAGTGTGGTTATATTATTCATTTATAAAACAGTTTGGTTCATTTGTTAGTGTTTTTTGCTTCATTCTGAATTTTCCTTTCCTCATATCTTGGTCGATTTTAAATTTTTGTTTATTTTTGGGGTATGCGAAGAGTTTATGGAGCATTACTGTGGTTTTAAGAGTCATAGCTATACAAAAAGATATACATAGAGAAGTGTCATTCCCTTCTCATCCCTGCGACTCTGTTCCCATTCTCAACTTCCTTCTACCCTTTTCCCACTTGCTCCTAGGTAACCATTTTATTCAGTTTCTGTTTAACCTTCTTTTATTTCTTTGCACATATGAGCATACACCTGTGTATTTTCTTATATCCCCTTCTCACATCCTAGAGATACTCTTTGGGCTTTGCTTTTTTTCACTTAACAGTGGAAATCACTCCATATCTGTTCATAGGGATCTTCCTTATTCTTTTTTACCACTGCATAGTATTCCATGGTGTAGATGTACCATTGTTTATTCGACCACTTTCATATGTATGAGCATTTGAGTAGTTTCCAATATTTTACAGCTACAAACAATGCTGCAATGAATAACTTCGTGTTATGTATTTTTGTACTGTTGGAAGTATATCTTCAGGGTAGATTCCTAGAAGTGGCATGGCTAGGTTGAGAGGTAAAAATAACATGTAGTTTGGTTAGTATTGCCAAATTTCTTTCCAGAAGGGTTATAACAATTTGTATTTGCACCAGGAATGTATGAGAATGACTTTTCCCTGTCAGCATCACCAGTAGAATGTATTGTCATACTTTTAAAGTTTTGTCAGTCTGATAGGTACGAAATGATACTCAGTGTTATTTTAATTCATATTTCTGTAATCATGAGTTTGGGCATTTTTCCATATATCTGAAGGCTATTTTTAATATCTAATTTCTGTGAATTGCCATTCATGTCTTTTCCCATTTTTTAAATTGAGTTTTTAGTCCTTTGTACCTCAATTATTAAGAGCTCTTTATATGTTAGGAATATTAGCCCTTTGTCTGCGGTATATGTTGTGAATCTTTTCTCTCAATTTTGTCAGTTGCTTTTTAACTTTCTTTATGGTGCTTTTGTTATGTAAAATGTTTTTTATTTTTATGTAGTAAAATTTATCAATCTTGTTTTTTGTTGCCTCTGATTTTTTATTTTCTCTGGATTTTGAGTTTTCTTTAAAAAGCTTTTCCCTACATAGAGGTTAGAAAGGAATTTACCCCTGGTTTCTTCTAGAACTTTTACAGTTTCATTTTTAAATATTTAGATCCCTAATCTATTTGGAATTTATTCATGTAGATGATGTGAGATATGGGTCTGATTTTATCTTCCTCCAAATGGCTACCCAATTGTCTTAGTACCATTTATTAAAAAGTGTCCACCTTTACCCCAGTGATTTGAGATGTCACCTTTATCACATACTAAGTTTCCATGTTTTGAAATCTAATCCAGGACTTTCTATTTCATTCCTCTGGTTTATTTGTGTATTCATGTACCAATACGACCTGATTTTAATTATGGAAGTTTTGTATTAATTTTAATATCTCATAAGACTAGTTCTCTCTTGTGGTTTTTCTTTGTTTAGTGTTTCTTACCTATTCTTACATGTTATTTCTCCATGTAAACTTTAGTATCAACTTGTAGCTTGTTGGGATTTATATTGGGATTGTATTAAATTTCTAAATTAACTTACATTAATAGTAAGCAGAAGCCAGATGTGGTGGCTCACACCTGTAATCCCAGCACTTTGGGAGGCCAAGGTAGGAGGATCACTTGAAGCCAGGAGTTTGAGACCAGCCTGGGCGACATAGCAATATCTTGTCTCTACAAAAATGAAAATAAAAAGATTACCAGACATGGTGACACGTACCTGTAGTCCTAGCTACTCAGGAGGCTGAAGTGGGATGATCGCTATAGTCTCTTCAGTTTCCCTGAACTGTGAAATGTGAGTGGGGTGGAGCAATGGAGCAATAATTCCTATGGATATCTCTAGAGGTAATTTTGCAAAATTCTTAGAAAATCCAAATTGCAAAGTAAATATACAAGGGAGTAGTTGTGCAAGAATCCTGAGTCATCACAAAGGCTAGAAAAATGGACCTTATCTTGTATAATCACAGATTGAACCATACAGTAACTTAAAACATGTAAAAGGAAATTAATTTTTTTTCATATGACACAGAATAAGTTCCTGAGAACAATATCTTGGCTAAAGGAGTATTTGATATTAGTTGAACCATGAATTTTTAAGAATTTAATATTGATTACAGCTGTATACAAAGAGGACATGAGGAATGGCATGGGCTGCCATCAGCCAGGAAAGAGTGTTGTACTTGGAACCATGAGAAGTATGTGTAAGTGGTCAGGGTGCTGACAGAATGGGACTGAAATGAGCTGTCGAGAATGCAGAATGATTAATACCTAGGTGCAGCAATGTGGCTTGGAATATATTGCACGTTTGATTGAGTGGAAAAAGTGTTTGGGGACCTACTACCTATAAATGTATGTCAGATTGTTTTAATCATGCATTAAAAGACACTAACCAGATCCATTAAGAGGTTGTCACCAAGACTCATCAATTTTTCTTACATTCCATTTCTTTTATCCATCCTTCCTTTTTCATTTCCTTTGCCTTTTCTTTAATTTAGACACCACATTTCATGTCTTGGCTATTGCAATGGTCTTCTAATTAGTTGACATGACCAGTCTTCCCCAAATCAAGTTGACAACACCTAAAAGCAACAGGTCAGTGTTCCTAAAGCGTCACTCTTCTACCCCAATCCTTTATTTTTCTTCTTCCTACCCCTTCGAAATTGCCCACAATAGTGGGTTTCAAACTGCATCCTAGGACTATGCATAGTATGCTCCAGAAATATGGATTATGTTTGTTTTTACTCAACAAATGTCTCTCTAGCACCTAGCACAATGCCTGAGGCAGAAGTGTTCAGTGAATATTTGTTGAATGAGTGAATAAGATGACTCATTGGTTTCTGGGAAATAGAATTAGAGAACAAGAGACCGGATTCTAGGGCCCTTACTTCCTCTCAAGTCAGTAGCTGTATTGTTAATCTGCTTAATATGTTGGTGTTCCTGAGTAAGTTTTATTTGCGAAAGAGTCCTGTTGTTTTAAGTGTTTGTTTGAAAACCAATAAACTAAGGATGTTTTATCTCTGACCCTTGACATTCAAAATCTCAAATTAATCTTTCAGTTAATATTTCAATGGCAACTGCTACTACTCTCCAAAATGTAGAGGATATCATCATAGTTTTTTCCCCAGCAACCCTCCCCAAAACCCCATGGGTCAATGGGACCATGCTGTTAGTTATTATATGATCCTATTCCTGAGAAGCAGGTTTTGACCCCAAGCCTGGCCGACTGCAATGCCTTGACATCCAGCTCGGCTGTTCTTAATCCTTTTTGGGGATATAAAACATTTATTTTTTTCTCAGAAACTGAGCAATAACAGCCTGACCATTTCTGCGGCTAACACTAACAGAAACTCTTTGCGATCGGGTTTTCTAATATTTGGAGAAAGGCAATCTAGAGTGGAAGAGACAGAAGCGAAGATCCAGAGGGAAGGAAAGATGAGAGACAGAGAGAGCATCCTAGTGGCATTTGAGCGCCTTATTCATATTTCTTAGGCTGTTAAAGGTCAGGTTCCATTGAAGATGGAGTTTGGTGTGCAGGATATTTGCTAGGGAGCAACACTCATGGAAAGAAGGAGGAAGCAGGATCGGGTAGAGGGAGAGATTGAACTCAATGCACGTCTGACAAGGACTTGGCCAACTCCATAGAGAACTCTGAAGGATAAACAGCCCATCAAAATGGTCCTGTATGGGCTGAGACAGCCTGGCCTTTACACTCTCATGACGATCAGTCACTGGATGTGGACTGCCCAGGGAAGGGCATGTTCTTGGGTGAGGCAACTCTCTGTAGCTGAAGCAAACTCCGAAGTAGCTAGCTGATAGCTGAAGGCTGTGTACTGACTATATGGCCAGCATCTGGGGAAACATATCCTTCTTTAAAAGGGGACCTGGGTGGCACATCTCTGTGACTACTATGGAGGCCCACCTTCACCCTGCCTTCATCATATTTAGTGTTCAACTCTTTCTTTTAATGATGTGAGACACTCCAATATGCTTTCAATTCATTTTCTTTTTTTTTTTTTCAAATCAAGGTGGTTAGATTTTTGTCACTTGCCACCAAGAAAGTTCTGACTAATATCCTCCAGCCAGGTTGCCCTCCAAAATGCTTTCTCTACCCCTTTGGCCTTGAAAGACCTGTATTTTTTTCATCTCTATTGCTAATGTCTGAAGGTTGTTCCTTCCCTTCCCCATTCGTATGTTGGAACCTAAAAACCAATGTAATAGCATTAAGAGGTGGAGCCATTGGGAAATAAATAAGTCATGCAGGTTCTACTCTCATGAATGGGATTAGTGCTCTTAGAGGTTCCAGTGCACTCCTTTGCCCCTTCCATCATGTGAGGACTAAGCTAGAAGGCACCATTTATGAAGCAGAAAACAAGCTCTCACCAGATGCTGAATCTGCTGGCACCTTGATCCTGGACTTCCCAGCCTCTAAAACTGTGGGGAATAAATTTGTGTTGTTTATAAATTACCCAGTCTAACATATTTTGTTATAACATCCCAAATAGACTAAGACATCTACTTACTCATTCATGCAACAAATGTTTCCTGAGTACCCACTATGTAGCAGGCAGGAATCTAAATCCTACCTTTCCTCAAGCTCTAGCTGTTGCCCAACTGCCTTTAGAAAGCCTTGCTTTATCGAAGATCCCTCTGGAAGTCTAAATGCTAATAGCACTCATATCCCTCATCATTTCTACCATTCATTCAGCACTACTTTGCCTCCTCCTGGACCACTGGCCTTTGGTAGAACTGGTTTTGTGACACTGTTCTGTGAAATAATGGGCCCCAAATGAGGAATGGGATAAGAAAAATCCCATGGGACTTGCCCCAACCTCTAATGCTGTTGTCCACTACCTTGAAGTGTTTTTTCTGTAAGGCCCCCAGGAAACATTTCTTTCCTATGTCAATATCAATAGCACATGTGCTCCTGAATAAATGCTTAGTTTTTTTCTCATTACTTTGTAAATCGTGCAACTGGCTAAATTTCTCTTTTCACATTGTCTACTAGAGAGCTCAAGTCAAATTTGTGCCCTTTTAGCAACTACATAACCTTCTATGTCAGATGTCAGTCACTGTTACCTCCAGGTCATTGAGACTGAGGACATGTTTTATTTGCTTCTTACACATTTAATCTGAATGCCTTAAGCCTAGGCATGTAGTCTCCTGGTTGCCTCAAACATATCCACTCCCTGTTGTAAACACCACGTGCCACTTCACATGTTTATGTACCTACTAGCCCTCCTGAAATTCTTTGATTTTATAATTCTTCCTCTGTGGTTTGTGTTTTTAAAAATTTAAAATAATAATATGTTCAATTTAACCTACTATATCCAAAAAATTGTCATGTAAACTTATAATTAATGTAAAAAAAAGTATTAATGAGATGTTTTTGTTCTAAGCTTCTGGAGTCCAGTGTCTTTTGTTTTATTGTGGTAAAATATATATAACATAAAATTGACCTTTTTTTTTTTTGAGACAGAGTCTCACTCTGTTGCCCGGGCTAGAGTGCCGTGGCATCAGCCTAGCTCACAGCAACCTCAAACTCCTGGGCTTAAGTGATCCTTCTGCCTCAGCCTCCCGAGTAGCTGGGACTACAGGCATGCACCACCATGCCTGGCTAATTTTTTCTATATATATATTTTAGCTGTCCAATTAATTTCTTTCTATTTTTGGTAGAGACGGGGTCGCGCTCTTGCTCAGGCTGGTCTCGAACTTCTGAGCTCAAACGATCCGCCCACCTCGGCCTCCCAGCGTGCTAGGATTACAGGCGTGAGCCACCGCGCCCAGCCAAAATTGACCTTTTAACCATTTTTAAGTGCACAATTCTGTGGCATTAAGTACATTCACAATGTTGTGCAACCATCACCAACATCCACCTTTAGAAGTTTTTCATCTTCCCAAACTAAAACTCCAAGTCCATTAGACAATAACTTCCCATTCCCACCTCTCCCCAGCCCATGGCAACCATCATGTGACTTTCTGTCTCATGAATTTGACTACTGTAGGGAACTCCTATAAATGGAATCTACAGCATATGTCCCTTTGTGTCTGGCTTATTTTGCTCAGCATAATGTCTTCAAGGGTTCATCCATGTTGTAGCATGTGTCAGAATCTCCTTCCTTTTAAAGGCTAAATAATATTCCATTATATATATGAGATACACTTTGTTTATCAACTCGTCTATGGTTTGCATTTTTATATTAGCCTCATTTTATGTTGTTACCTTTGCTCTTTCTCTGTAACCTGTCTTTAATTATTTTCCAAACAGGGTGCAGCATAAATAAATACATTTATACTTTTCATCCTCGGTAAGACCATAAGCTCCATAAAGCTAGTGTCCAGGATGTGCTTAGTGCAAAAGAGGTGTTCAACGCATGTGTTTGTTGGCACAAGTAACCCTGGAGTCGGTTAGATGAGGGATGAGGTGAATGCAGTGGGGAGGCAGGGGAGTGATGTGGGACACAGAAACATGTGTCCTTGTGTCCAAGCCTTTGGCACACTCATCTATGTGTTCCATGATCCTGTACTTACTTTGCTTCCCCTGACATCTTTTTATTATCCTCTTAGGAACAGCATTGTCAACATATGTGTCTTAAAAATGCTAAAACGAGCCCCTCTGGGAGGAGGCACACAGGCTGAGAAATTGCTCTTCCACTCCTTCCTGTTCCTGCCTCCACTGCTCTTCTTGGTGGAGGCGACCACTGTGGCATCATAGTAGACTAATGTGTAAGGTCCTTTAATGCTAAGAAGTTTCCCAGTATTCAAATTCACTGAGAAATGCTTTTAAGCTTTAAAAAATAGAGACACAATTTGGTGATTTTGGGGAAAGCCTTTCAACAGCAACCTACAAAGAGAAGATTTAGAAAGAACGTATGAGCAGAGCCTGGTTATCCCAGATGGCAAGGTTATATGGGCTTGGTGGCTTCTTCCATGGCATAATTTAAGAGTGTTAAAGTCTCTCCAACCCCATCCCCAGGGGGCCTGGAGAATTCTTTCCCTTGTAGTCACACTTTTGATTGAGTGCACTAATGCCAAAAGGCTCTTGTGAAAGGGTTGCCTGAGAGGCGTGAGGCAGGGCTATACTGGCACCGCAACACAGGTTCTTTTAGAATCAGAGACCGAAGGAGCTGGAAGCAGGTTGGAGGTGTCTAATGCAACTAGTCGAGCCAAGGTGATCCCCTGCACGGTCTGCCCCTGACATGTGGGCATCAAGCTTGTGCTGGAGCCACTGCAGGGATGGGAGCTCAAGACCCATGCCTCCCCTCACCCAAGTAGCCCACTCTGGTTTTGGACAGCCTTCTTGTTAAAAATGTCTATTTTATTGAGAACAAAACATCATTCTCTATCATCACCTTTGGCTTGTGATTTGCCTTAACATACACGTTTGGGTAGCACTCACCTAGCCAAGAATTGGCACCGAGGGACCTGGAAACTGAATTAAGTGGTTTTCATGACATAGGGGTGGTTTATATTATTCAAGAAGGCAAGTCCAAGTTGTGGGATGGGGTGAAGAGTGGGGAAGGGCAACAGCTCTGGCAAGGGGTTCTGGGCAGCCAACAAGCACCAAGAGGGCTTTGAATGACACCTGAAGACAGGATGAAAAAAGAATCAAGTAGGCGAAGAATCGCTTCACTCACATCCCTACTTTCCATGGGATCTCTCCTACCCTAACAATTTGGGCATCAGAATTCACTGAGCTCTGGGCTGCAGTTAAGAAAACTTAGAATCAGTCTATTTCTTTACTAGTTCTGTCACCTTAAGAAGACTATTTAAGCTCTTCGTACCTCACTTTCCTCATCTATAAAATTGGTTTAATAATATCTAGCCTTTCCACTTCAGGAAAGGATTGTGTCAAGGATTAAATGAGATAACGCCCATGAATTCTAGAAAGGATAAAGATCTTCAAATCACATACATCAGATAATGTAACCTCTTTCTGTTTCCATTTTACTTTCCTGCCTGTTTTCTTTGCATTATGTAGTCACTTATTTTAAATCTTTCGTATAATGTTAAATTGTTTGCTTATTTTATGGTGCCTCATAACCTCTTGCAATATAGGGTGGAATAAATATAAATGTACAGAAAATCAACATTTAATGGATTGTTATGATTTCTATTACCTTAGAGAAATATATTAGGGGAATTATGTATAGCATATATTATAGAGAGAAGGTATTATGGGAAGAATGTATTATAGAGAGAATATATGATATTATATTATTGGTCTAGACCTTGGCATAAGCACTTTAAAAGTGCTACTCTCTCTGCTAAATGGGAAACTCTTTACCTTGAAATGCATATCTCAAACCAGGTTCCATAAAAAGGAAAACTCACCGGAAGTTGCTGCAGAGTTAGTATTCATAGGATGCATATTCTTTCCCACTCAGCACCAGGAAAGCCATTCGCTTTGCAACTGAGGTGAGGCCTGTGAATGAGTTCGGATGCAGCCCAACGTGTGGCTTCCTTTTATTTTCTTATTTTAAAATTGCCATCTGTAGGGTATTTTGCAAGTCATCATTTGTATCCTCTGTTCATGACAATGGCCACGAGAGGTAGAGTAGGCCTGCGCCTATTCTGCAGATGGTTAAAAGGTATGTTAGGGGACAGGGTTGTGTGGTGGGAATTGCAGACTGGGGCCAAATAGACCTGGGTTGGATGCAAGGTCCACCAGGTATCTGGGTCCACACTCCCTGTTTGGCCTTGGCCTAGTAATTTAAGCTCTCCGAGCTCCAGTTTGCTCGTCTATAAAGTGTAGAAAATAATAGCAGCTGCAAAACAGAGTTGTAATAAAAAATAAGTGTATAAAATTGTACAGCCTAAGCTTAAAGCTTGGCTCATATTATTGTTGTTAATAAACTATTCTCCACCCACACCCTTTCATTTGAGTAAAGCTGCAGCTCAAGCTTTGTTCAGAAGAAAATATTTTGCATTATGGGAAAAGGGGAATTAAAATAAAATCCTTTCCCTATTAATACCTGGAGTCTGTTTTATGAACTTAGAAATGAAATACTCTTATGAACTTAGTAAATAAATGAAAACACATTTATGTCACATCAAACTGAAAATGTAGGTGCGTCTTCCTGCTTCTGATTTTACAAAGCTGTGAGGGTTAAGCCACCTA
This sequence comes from Indri indri, assembly GCA_004363605.1. Lineage (NCBI taxonomy): Eukaryota > Metazoa > Chordata > Mammalia > Primates > Indriidae > Indri > Indri indri. The sequence goes on from RJWJ010001486.1 coordinate 12,269, forward strand.
GTTTTCATTCTAATCAGCATTCAGGCCCAGCTTGCACATCACGAGTCATGTGTAGGCTCTGGACCCAATAGCTGGTAAGCTTGGCTTCAACAAGAACTCTATTAAGGAAAACCACCTCTTCCTCACCCGCTGCTCATTACCATCCTCAGCCCCCACCACAAACCACAAAAGAATATGCTTTTTGCGCTTGGTTTTTGCATTTATTATGCACAGTGTAGCATTTATAATTTCACTCAACACTGCTGGATAAAAGCAGTTCTCCTTCAATTTACAAAGACTCACTTTGGAAGAAACATAGGAGGAAGACCAGAGTGCAACTGAAGGGGTGTTATCAAACACATCCACCCAGAACAGTAATTATCTTTGCTGTGCCACAGTTCCTAGAATTGCACCAGAGATTTAAACTTTTGGGTTCGCCAGCATTGTATCCTCAAAGACTTTGAGAGAAGGGCAAATATTATGTACTGTTCACAATGCATTGTCGTGCACATTTGCATGTGTGTCTGTTCCACTCTGTTCCAAGGCCCTCCATGAACTTTGCCCGTTCTACCTCTCCCACCTCTTCTCGTCCCTCTCTGCTTCAGCCAACCTGGCCTTCCTGTTCACTGACCAAGCAAAACTAGTCTTGCCTCAGGATATTTGCACTTGCTATTACTTCTGCTTAGAACATTCTCTGCTTGGCTGGCTCCTTCCACCATGCAGGTCTCAGCCAGAACACCACCTCCTTAGAGAAGCATTTTCTCACCGTCACCCTGAGTAACACCCTTCAGCTTTTCTCTATAACACCCCTCTATTTTTGCCTTCATGGTACAGTCATCCCTTGATATCCTTGGGGGATTTGTTCCAGGACCCCTAGTGTATACTAAAATCCAAGGATACTCAAGTCCCTTATATAAAATGGTATAGTATTTACATATGACATAGGCACATCCTCTTGTATACTTTACATCATTTCTAGATTACTTATGATACCTGATACAATACCTACACATCACTTTATTCATGTGGATTCAGTGTAGTACTTGGCACATGGCAAATTCAAATTTTGTTTTTTGGAACTTTGTGGGTTTTTTTTTTCCCCAAATATTTTCAATCCACAATTGGTTGAATCCATGGATTTGGAATCTACAGATATGGAGGGACAGCTATACTTACCGCTATGTCTCAATAACTTTAGTTTATGGAGGTGACAACATGGAGAGGCCAATGTCATTGAAAGAAGACTTGTTACTTACATTTTCCAAGAGAAGGGGATACACCACACCATGCAGGGCCACAAAGGAAGCACCAGCTTTTGGTAGGAGGCAGAAACAGGAGAGAGGAGAAAGTTTAGGCAAGGACCTTTATTAAGGATTCTGTGGGAAAGACAAGACAGGGCAGAATAAGCACTTTAGGATTGGCCAGTTTTAATAATTTTGATGGGCTTTTGGGCTGTAGGGGTGGTCTCTGGTTGTCTGGTACCTGGTTTTGAGAAAATGCAAGGAAGGGAAAATATTGGCTTGGTGTGTGTGAGTTAGATAAAAGGGATTGTTGGGGGTCTAGACTCCAGGTTGGTTGGTTGACATATGAAAGGTATACCCCTGAGCCCTCTACTATCTCCAAGAATTAGCCAGCCTTGGAGGGGGCAGTCTGTTTCCTGCCAACAAGAATTTTAAGATGTCAAAATATCATAAGGTACAGAAACTAAAAAACATGATTAATACACACTACACAAAATAGTGTCATCTTTTTTTTTTTTTTTTTTTGCCTGCTGCAATAGAAGGTAAGCCCCATGAAGGTAGGGACCTTGTCCTTATTGTTCCTCATTGCATTGCCAATGCATAGGACAATGCCCAGCATATGGAAGGTGTTCCATAAATGTTGGTTGCATGAATAAAGAAACATGAGCTTCTAAAGTCTGCAACTGTGTGATCTTTACATTTGGATCTCCCTGTCCCACTCCATCCTTACATTTTGCCCAACACAGTGCAGAATGCATAGTAGCTATCATTTTAAAAAGGGTTGTTGGATTAAATTGAACTGAGAATGGTAATATACCATTTTAATTCTGTGTAGTTTAAAATAGTTTTAGCAAATTTATTCATTTGTCACAGGCAAGGTGGATGGCACGAAAAAAAATCATGAATTTTGGTGGGAAGAAGTAAGATCAAATAGATTCAAAACATTTGCCTCTTTTAATCAAGGATTAGCAATAGCATCTTCAAATATCAAGGACAACACATCATGGTTTATAATGACTTGATCTCTGCATTCAGGAGGTATTTAAATTAAGTTTTAAAAATAGGAATGCAGGCATGTTCCTGTAGTCCCAGCTACTTGGGAGGCTGACATGGAAGGATCACTTGAGCCAGGAGTTTGAGTCCAGCCTCGGCAACATAGCGAGACCCACATTTCTAAATGTAAATAATGAATAAACAGGAATGTGATACACCAAGATGTTGAAAGCGTTTATCTCTAGACAGCAGGATGATAAATATCTTTGTAGTTTCCCACATTTTCCATGTTTTCTACAATAAGCATGCATGACTTCTTAAATAAGAAAAAAAATCACTCACAAAAAAATTAGCATTTTGGTCATATTTTATTCTGGCTTCCACATTAGAATATGCCAACAGATTAATAGAACTAACAAAGGAGACTAAATTCTGCATTATTTTTTCTAGTTCCTTTTTTATTTATTTATGCCTCAGAAGAAATGTGAATTCCTAAATTATCTTTTGTTAAATCTAATCAGAGTTTCGATTAACTCCAGCTAAGAGAGCATAGCACATTACCATGTCATGCAAGAACAGAAAATAACCTGGTAAATTCTCCTTGTCCCTCTACCAATGTCAGCCCTGCCAACGTTCCTTACTGACGTTCCTGAAACTGACATTCCCTTTCATTGATGTCACTGAATCAGGAAGCTGAAAAGCTGTTGCAAAATGACTGTTTCTATTGCAAAGGTTTAAAACTTTAGAGATTGAAAGGTTAAAGTTAAAAATATGTATTTTAATTTGAACAACAGATGGCCCTGGAGTGACTACAAGGCTGAATTAACTCTCGAGTCTCTATGGCTGTTTGTGGAAAGAAAAAATAAAAAAGACAACCAAAACCCTTAAAAAGCCCACACTGGAACACACAGCTCAAGTGCTGGTGACATCAGCAGAATCTCTCTGTTGAATTAGAGTCCCGAATTTGGTTTCAGAGCCATCTGTTAGCCTCCAGATAGAATAATCTTCTATGAAATTATACTGCATAGTTTCACTAATGAATATTTCCAATTGTCAGGGCCTCAGCCTCATAGCTGTTGCACCTCCTGGAACCTCCACAGCTCCCTGAGCCCCTGAGGTACACAGAGCGATCCTACTTGCCATAGTGGATCTGTCCTTTGAAAAGATATGTCCTGTCTTAGATTGAGTTCCATGGAAACAGACTTTGAGATGGAGAATTGTATGTGGAAGGTTTATTAGAAAATGCTCTTGGGAAATACACCTGTAAGGAAATGAGGAAAGTAGCATTGGGCAGAGGAAGAAGCTGACCCACAAGGCTGTCCCTCCATTTGGGACAACTCAGGGCTCAGCCATCCTATGAAGAGCTCTATTGCTGGGAAGGTCCCTCAGAGTTGTCCCACATCAAATCACAAAAGCCAGGTCTTTTTCTTTGTATCCTCATATCAGCTGCTGCCTGAGAGAGAACTTAGCAAATGATTGCTTTATTTTTACTGTTGTTATTATGTTATGAACTGAATGTTTATGTTCAAAATTCCTATGTTAAAACCTAGCCCCCATGGTGATGGTATTAGGACATCAGCCAGCCATTGGGAGATGATTAAGTCATGAAGGTGTAGCCCTCATGAATTTGATTAGTGCCCTTATAAGGGGCTAATAGCACTGGTCTCCCCTTCTATCATGTGAGGACACAGCAAGAAGGCAACATCTATAAGCCAGAAAGCATGCCCTCACCAGACACCAAATCTACCTTGATTTTGGACTTCTCAACCATCAGAATTGTGAGAAATAAATTTCTGTTGCTTATAAGCTACCCAGTTTATGATACTTTGTTATAGCAGCCCCAACGAATTAAGACATTATTATTCCTAAAGTACGTGGGTCCTTCTGCTTAACGTAGGCACCATTCAGGGAGGTTTGGGGCCATTTATATGGGTGACTTCAAAGGCTCAAATGGTGAGAGTGGAACGTAAGTCAGATGTGCAGCACTAGAATTAACAGAAAGGCAATGTCATCCTGAGATAACTACAAACATGTACAGGATATCAAAATGTGGGGAGAAGCCAGTCCCCTTACCCAGCAGGGATGAATGAAGCCCTAGAGTCTACTGGCCTGGGCATCTTGCTGCTCTAACCGGAAAGTTTCCAGCCTGGGCTGCTGCCAGAGTGGGTATAAGCAGTCCCTTTTTAGGCAGAACATTATCTGGATTGGATTACATGGCTGTAAACTGATCAGTGCATCTTCATATGCTGCCAAGCAGCTGAGTTCAAACAATTTGACTATTTTAATAAGATTAGCAATTTGGCCCCTTCCTATAATTTTCTTTCTGCAGGATTCCATTCAGCATCCTCTGGGTTCTTAGAGAAGTAGTAAGATTTCAGGATGCCCTTCATTTTCCTTCCTGAGGCAGACACAGCTAAAAAAGGCCTACATGTCTGCCACCTAGAACTACTTGTGCACCCAAAAATGGGCCAGAGAAACATGCCCAAAGTCAAGGGAGTGGTAATGTGGACAGGAGGTTTAATAGGATGAATATGTATTCTTGAATAGTAAACCTCACAATGGGTATGCTTGTAACTCACCACGGATTGAAAGCCAAGCTCTGCCGACAAAGGCTAGAGTGTAACAAATGGCCATATGTTCAGTAATGTGAGGCAGAATTTCATAATTATATAATGGTTAAGGGTTTAGAATAAAGGTTGTGGAATCGCACAGCCTACCTTTCAAATTTTAGTTCCTCCACTTACTAATTTTAAGAACCTGATGAAATGACTTAACATCTCTAAACCTTACTAGTTTCCTCCACTTAAAACGGGATAATAATGCCTACTTGTGGCAAATGGACCAAAGCCAATTTACTTATTCACAAATATTAGATCCTCTAAGGATTATTATTATCAGGTTCTTTTTGGTAGATAGTAGGTAGCCTGTAATAATTAGAGGTAGAGGGCTATAGGTTTCCTCCTCCAAAATCTCTCTACCAGGTGTTACTTTGCAATGAAAGCAAGTCTCAAGCCAATTCTCAAATTCTTCCACAGGTAGGCACAAAAACAGTCATCCAACCCATTCTGTAAAAGTCCCAGGTCTCTGTAATTCTTTTTAGGGTAATACGAAAATTTTTAGAGGTAGAATTCAACTTATATTTCTAGTAGGAGCCAAGTAACACTATCCTCTCTTCAGAATTCTAAATCTAGGGATTCATTTTTGAAGTGATTGGGCTACTGGGTGGTTAGATTCTTATATTCTGTTTTAGTAATGGGAAGAAGGCCTGTACGATATTTCTATCCAATGCCTGGAACACTATTTCACCAATGAAAAATGATTTCTAACATTTTTTATGCTACTTAATAAACCTTTGGTGTTGATCAGAGATCTTTTTATTTATTTATTTATTTATTTATTTATTTATTTATTTTTATTTTTTTAAATTTTTTCTGGTCAAGTGGAGCAGTGGGAGTGGAGAAGGAACAAAGGAATCTATAACTGGTTGTGATCAATTAGTTGCAAACACCACTGCACTCGGACCAACCCGATCAGAGATCTTGATAGCTAAAACTACTAAAGTAGTTTTGTAGTAACTGCCCCTGAAATATTGGTTCTGATAGGGTCTTGCAAAGGCTAATTAGCCATATGTGAGTGTGTTTTCCTGATTAGAGTTCTTTGAATATTAATGGACCACCCTAAGGTGATTTTAATTAGGGCAATTAACTAGGGTAATTACCCTAAGAAGATTAAAACACATGCACATACACATACTACCGTCTATGCCAACATATTTTAAAGTTAAAGACCACATAGAATATCTCATAGAATTAAATGAGATAATCCAATGGTGAGTTTTAGGTATTAATGTTCATGTGATATTAGTAGATATCACCACATGATAAACTCAATAAGGACAGGAAATTTTTCCATCATTTCCCCTGCTGTATCTCAATGCTTAGAACAGTGTGTACATAGCATATTGTTGTTGCTCAACAAGTAGCTGTTGAATGAATGAATGAATTTTTTAGACCAAGTCTGATTCTCTTTAGGATGTTCAGGGTTTAGTGCAGTGCTGGGCATAAAGCAGATGCTCAATAAATATTTACTGATTGGTATGAATGAGTGAAGAAGAAGCAATTGAGTGAAAAAAATGAAGAATTCCTTAAAGAATATTGTCAAACTATATCAGAACAATGCTTCATGGAAATTTATGGTATGCTCTATTTACAGCAACTCCAATGACAATATTTTAGATACATGGTCTGAGAATAGTGGCATTATAGCCAAACAATGTCCTTACCTGAAGAATACGGGTGAAGAGATCCATATTGGTCTGAAGACAGGGCTCTTACGTAGTCATTGGAGGGCTCCCTTCTAAGCTCATCATAGTCTCTGTTAGAGACTGCCATTTTCCATTTTTTATGGCATTTTTTGATAAATAGTTGTTGATTTTGATTATTAAATTTATAAATTTTTCCCTTTTTGGTTTGCACATTTTGTATCTTGTTTAAGAATTTAATTCTTTTCTAGATAAAGGTTAAAAATATATACTTCTTTGTTTTTTACCAAAAGTTTTAAAACTTTGTCTTTTCTCAGATGTCATCAAGCCATTGAGAATTGATATTTTGTGTACGGTGTGAGGAATTGTAGGGCGGTGCAATTTCATTTTCCCCCCAGAGGGTTAATCATTATTTAAATATAATTTTATTTAATCCCATAACCACTTTTTATCACTTTGATCTAAATTTTTGACCAGTAGGTTCTTTGAGGGGGTGGGTTGCACAAGTCATGCTAATTTCACCCTCCTAACTACTAGTGTGAGTGGGGGCCCATGGTTAAGAATTTGGGGAGCAAAGAGCCTTCCCTCCACATGCCCCCTTTTCTAGCTCCAACTGTCTCACGCCTGACAGAGGCCAAGACTGTCTTCTCATTAATCATCAAGGATGTCAGCCTTTTGGGGTGTGAGGTACTTTCTTTATTCTAGCCTCTCTGTTTACCCTCTCCTGATGCTTTGTGCCCTACCAACTTCACACTTCATGTGGGGGCCCAATAAAACAGAGGCTTCATGTTACCAGGAATAAGGAATTTCAGTACCAGCTTATTTCTTCTTATTATTGATTCTGGCCTCAAGGACTTTGAAAATTCCCTTTAATTTCCCGACAGCTCATCCATGCATTAAAAATATATTTTAAACATTTAAGTCAAATTTTTAGGTGTTCTGTACCATGAGGGATTTTCCAAAAGCCTAGTCTTTCATGGTGCTGAAATAGAAGTCTATGGTTTTGTTTTTTATGTTTATATCTTTGATCCATGCAGAAATGATTTTGATATATTAAAGGATATGGTAGGGATCTTGATTTATTCTTTCTAAAATCAGAAAAAATCTAAAATTAGAAAAATCTAAAAATCCAGTTAGCACAACACTATTTATTGACTAATTCACAGAATGGAAGTTTAAAATGATGTAATGGGGAAAAGAACATTAATACAAACATGAATAGACACAGTCCCTGCCTTGGAAGATCTTACAGTGCAATGGACAAACAACCTCTATTACTACCATTTTGCCAGTCCACTGGATGCAATCAACTTCTTGTCTTATTGGAGCTATTTGTGCTAGAGATACCTCCATCTCTTTCTAGCTCAAAATATTTGCAGAAATACATATACTGTTGGGAGTATAATGGAGGATATATTAACTTTTTCATGTTCATTGTTGTGTTACTATATGTAGTAGATGAGTTTCAGAAAAGTTGTATTAAATTTAAATCATGTTTTTAGTTCCCTCGGCAAGTTTTCCCTTTAAAGGGATTTTATTTTGAATTATTTTTGAAAATCGTTTTTTTTTAATTTTTTTTTTCTTTTTCTTTTTTTTTTTTTGTTTTTGAGACAGAGTCTCACTGTGTTGCCCGGGCTAGAGTGCCGTGGCGTCAGCCTAGCTCACAGCAACCTCAAACTCCTGGGCTCAAGCGATCCATCTGCCTCAGTCTCCCGAGTAGCTGGGACTACAGGCATGTGCCACTATGCCCGGCTAATTTTTTCTATATATTTTTAGTTGTCCGATTAATTTCTTTCTATTTTTAGTAGAGATGGAGTCTCGCTCTTGCTCAGGCTGGTCTCGAACTCCTGAGCTCAAACAATCCGCCCACCTTGGCCTCAATTTTTGAAAATCATTTTAAGGAGTAAATAATTACTCACTAATTTTTCTATGATGCATAGAAGAGTTTTCATTTACTAAGTTTCTTAATGCAAGATATACTTGCATAATTCAGATTCTTTTCTAATAGAGGCAAAAATGTAAGGAGACTGAATTTTAAAAGCAAATCAATGTGTATTTTAAAAAATGCAATTGTTGGAATACAGACTTAAAGACATTTCATAAGGATCATTTAAATGAATCCAATTTGCTTGCTTCTACATGAGAGGCAACATTTTGGGTGATTTTTTTTTTCCAAAAGCTAATTTTTAAGCTTTGTAGGGTAGGTGCCAAATGGTATTTTTAAAACACACATTTAAAAAAAGAAGAACGTGCAGTTTTGCCTGGAGTACAGATGGAGCCTGTGTCAATTGAAGGCATTTTGCCTAAGGACACAGAGAAAATCACTTTTTCATAAAGACCATAAACTCCACTCTTATGTTTTTGTTCATTTTAATTTGTGGATGGGGGAAGGAATCAAAGAAGGGGCATAAGTGTTCAATTGTTTGAATAATTTCATTATTCAAATTTTATATCAATTATCTGTAAAAATTATTTGACTCTCAAATTAGTAATACAATTTTATATGAAGGAATGTGATCATTTCTGGTTATTTCTTGTTACTGCTCATTGATTTTTTTCTCCCTATTATGTCCAGATATGGCCTAATTCTATTCTATATCTATATTTAATACATACTTTCTATATCCTCATTTTGGCCCTCTGCAGCATACAATATATTAATAATGTTAAAAATGATGATAGGAACTCTCATTACCTGTGTGAGAAATTGTGCTAAAAACTATGGAGGTAACTTTTCATTTAATTGCAAAACAGAAATGAGGAACCAGAGGGTATTTGAGAGGTAAGGAATAGAGCCAAGACCTGAGTATGCACTTTGGCTTTAAACCCTTGCCCTTTACTGCCCTGCAGATAACCCTTTATAAAAACATACGTGTGAAACTGTTAGTAAATGGATAATATAATCTTCATTTATGGATAATGGAAATATGTCTGTTGCATAATGTTATGTGTAAAACTCAGGTTGTAACATAGTATATGTATCAGGATCCCATTCTTATAAAAATAAATTTGTGTATGATTTTCAATATTCTTTAAATCTTTGAATTTCATTTTTCAGGGAGCATTTGTCAGTCATGGTTCTTTATTGCAAGCAACGATTCTGGGAAAAAAAAAAAATTAAGCAGCACCACATGGCCATAAGTACGATCTTTGGTTTTAATAACATGTGCTGCTGTATCACTTATAGATGATAATCTTTTTCACTTTATTTTCTTCCTTATGCTTTTGACTATAAAGCCAATTCTCACATTATCAAATAGTTGAGATAAAATTAATCCTGCCTGGCAATAATTTCTCACCAGTTTTCTATTTTTGAAGATTAACTCATTTTTGTCTGTCCTCTCTGTATCATTGAGGGATATTGTGATGGGGTCAAGCTATAGATATCCCTGCACAAAGTGGTCTATACTAAAAAAAGGAGATTTATAGACTCCCATGACTGGAGTGCAGAGGTTGAGTCAGAGGTTCGCAATGCCATCAGGTACTGGAACAGTTTCTCTGCGATTCATTTGCCTCCGCTCTCCCCACTGTGATAGGCTCATTCACAGGCTGGCATAAAAAGGCTGTAGCTATTCCAGGCTCCACATTCTTACCCTGCTCTCTTTAGAGGGAGAAAGACCGTCACCTCTGATAGCTCCTGGGGAGCCGTAAAGAAACTTCTTTCCCAGAGAAGCCCCAGCAAATGTCTCCTTGTTTCTTATTGGCCCAAAGAAGGTCACCTGCATATTTCTGAACTACTTACTGTATAACTAATTTATTACTAAATACTAAATACCATGAAGCAGATGTGGAGGGCAGGTCCCCAAAGCAAAATGTGGATGCTTTTGGTGGGAGAAGAGGAAAAGGGAGGCTGAGGAGGCCACCCCTGAACATTGGCTTTTAGATTCCAGCTCTTTCCATCCACACACCCCTCCCCTAAATGCCCCCTTCCCGCCCCGACACACACTCTTAACCCTCCCTTACTTCATTGGTGCAACAGCGTTATTCCACCTACCTACTGAATTACTTTCCTCATTAAAGGTTTTACACTCTCCTTAAGAATCTAACATAACTTGTTTTTGGCCACAACATCAAACCCAAGCTCTCATAGCCATTGAAATTTTTCTGTTCCCAAATATTCACCACCACTTGATCTCTCCTCCAGTTCTCATTTTTCCCCTTCCCTACTGAAATCGTCAGTTTTCCTGCTGCATAACAGGTGAAGTTTATTCACCTTATCCAGTCATTTGAAAATTTCAACAATCTGGCCTCATCTACAATTTAATTTTTTTCTCTTGTCCTTCCCCTTACTATTTCTAGAAAACACCATATTCTTTCTTACCTCCACAACTTTGAAAACACTGTTTCCTTCCATCTGGAAAGCTTTCTTTTCATAGATCTGGATAACTAAATAACATTCTATACCATGTACTTCTGCATACTTATGCCTTTTTCTGTGAATTATAACTATTCATAAAAATACAAACCAGCAATGTTTCTATAAATGTGTATCTCATTCATTACTTTATTCGCTGACCACGTTCTATCATGTTCTACGTGAACAGATGCCCACCTTCCTCCCGGTCTCGTGTCACACTCTCCTTTTTCTTGCCCACTTTAATGCTATTTCCTGTTTTAGAAATTCCATACACACATCCTCCACCCGACATGCTCTTTCGCCACCTCTTCACCTCAGTAAACCCCATTCCTCCTTTATGTGTCTCCTCGAATGCTATTTCTTTGGGAAGACTTTCTCTGACTCCGAAAAGGTTTGGTCCTCCTGTTATATGCTTTTATGGGACCATTTACTTTTCTCATACTTATTTCAGTTGGAATTAACTATCGTTCAATTAGCTCTCGAATGCCTATTTCTCCTTACATACCTCTGAGTGCCTAACTTAGGGACTGGTACTAGTGAGTGCGCCATTCTTTTTAAAATAAATAGATGATGGTGGATACTTTTTCTTCACAACAGTGCTTTTTTTTTTTTTTTTTTCTCACTAATCTTCACTGGCTAACAAGCACTGCTTAATGTAACACTGGTTTTATCTTTAGATAAAGAATTGTACCCGAATCGTTTCATTAGATTTGGAAGCTTCCTAGAAATAGACACAAACTGCCAACTCTAGAGCTTTGAAGTCACTTTATTTCCAGCCCTTCTGCTGTCTTCTCCTCCTATGCTTGATCCTCTCACTTGCCTAACAAGTGAGTCATTCCTGTCACATAACATTGAAGAAGAAACTCCCGTTTGCTGCTTTGAGCCCTGTTCCATGTCTTCTTTTCCTTAAGGACAACACACAAGATAAAAGATTATAAGCATTACGTGAATGTGTCTTCATCGTGTCTGGACTTTTCCAATCAGTATTCCAAAATATTTTGTTAGTTTCAAATGAGATCTAATTAAATGGTATTTTGTATCAAATGTCAAAAATCCAATTAGCTATTCAAATAGACCCCAAAATTCTTTCAATTTTGTCATTATTTCTGAATACTTGAGGATCTATTTAGTCAAAATCTTATACTGTTGGAACTGAGGATACAGAGTTTCAGAATGAGTTTTGGAGAAACTAATTTCAGGTATATTCCTATTCATCCTGTAATATCTTCCTATGAGGGCTATAGCAATAAATACTGTTCTTCTAACTTAAAAAAATGGGGAAATGGTAACTAACTAGGTCAATGGCCCACTTTTCTCTAGAACAATGAAAATGTTCTAACTTTTGGCGGTCCAATCTGGTAGCCACATGTGGCTACTGAGCACTTGAAATGTGACTACTACAACTGAGAAACTGAAGTTTTAATTTTATTTAATTTTAATGAATTTAAAATTACATAGTCACATGTGGCTAGTGCTGGTTACTATATTTCACAGCACAGCTTTCTATGCTCAAAGTGCTGGATAAAGGGCTTCTGGATTTGTGAAAGGAGAGTCTAGAAGTGATGGTTAATTCTGGTCCTCTCCCTCCTTATTTCTCCTTTAGGTGAGGGGGCAATTCAGAAGCAGACACTTGTTTCTAAAAGGATGACCTGACTATGTGGGACATTCCGTGCTGTAAAAACTACACATCACCTCATTGGAAACACTGAAAGACAGCACTTCCACAAAAACAATTCCTTAAGCATGTTTAAACAGATATGCTGAGTCTCTCGTAAGACTCAGATGTAAGAATGTTTAAAGGATTCTGCATCGTACCAACAATATGAGTACATGTTGTGGCTGAGTGTTTGTGGAAATATTGCACATCCACCCAACTCATCACCTGTTAAGTCACATATTTATTTAATTTTCAAAAGTGAAATGATCCACAGTCATTTCATTCATGGGAATTGGTGCCAGTTCATTTCTGGAAGTTCAACCACCAGCTTCTGGAATTGAGACACAAATATCTTATTATAAACAGGCTCTATGCAGGAGCTTTCAATCTTGTTTCCCCTTGGAAAAGTACCAGTAATTTCATATTTGGTCTAATCAGTTTCCGGAAGAATGTTTGTTGACATCATTTTTTATATTTCCCACAGGTCTGATATGGAAAAATAGCCTGGTCATGTTCAAAGAAAGAGATTAGCACTGGTAGCATCTTTTGGCCCATTGGAGTCCTCACTTCTCTGCAGTGAGGTTTGGAAGTGGTTCTATCCTAGCACGAGAGAAATGCCTTTGTGAAAGGCAGATTTGGAGGTCTGTTGGCCAGAAAGGCTGGAAATTGATCTGAAAACATTGATTTCATCATGTCCATGTTTAAGTTGTGGCTGCTGTTTGCTATTTTCAGAGACAAGGCCAGTGTCTCAGCCTGTATTCAAAGCTCTCCATCGCCCATCAAGCCAGACTTACAAGGTGAACTACACTGCACAGGCCCTTCTCCCTCACATTTAAAGTTTTATCTATGTGAATTTTGATCAAGATTAACATCAAAGGCAGCCTTGAAGGCAAAGAGGAAAGAAGATTTCATAAAAAAGTAACATGCAGCACGAGCATTCTAAAAAAAGAATAGAGGTTTCTGTCTGGAGACCATACTGCTGTGATGGTATGTTTAGGAGCACAAAGGCATTTCCCATTCAGGCTATAATTGTTTTCCATGCTCCAATTCTGGCAACTCACTGTGCACTTATTAGGCACCTACTATGTGCAAAGAACTGGGCTCAGTAGTACAGGAGGATTCGTGTTAAGCCTAGTTGATTTTTTAACCCATGCATTTTTAAAAATTAATTTTTATTTAAAAATTTTCAAATATGTAGGAAAATTGAGACACTAATACAATGATCCTCTATATATTCATCACCCAGCTTTAACAATCAGCAAGCATGTGCCATGCTTGCATCATTTATCTTTTTTGTTGTAGTTATTATTGCTGAATTTTTTTAAGTGAATCCTAGGTTTCATGTCGTGTCCCAACACACTTATATATATCTCCAAAAATATTAGCATTTTATTCCATAACTATAGTTCCATAATCATAGTCAATAAAATTGAGAATAATTCCTTGGTAGCCTACAATAAGCAGTCTACATTCAAATTTTCCTACTTATTAAAAAATGTCTTTTTTAAAAATTGGTTTGTTCAAATCAGAAATGAAAAAAGGCCCAAATATTAAATTAACCCAGCCCAAACCAATTTTCTATTATATGCAAAATATATAATATACATATTATATAATACATTTTTATATAAACTATTTCTATATTTATGTAATAGAATACATATATATTTGGCATGTTGAAGAGATCAGGTCAGTTGTTCTGCAGTCTTTATACTCCCAAATTCCAAATGTTTCTATTTACTTCTTTGTGTTGTTATTTATCTTGATCCTTTATTCCTGCATTTTCAATAAACTTCAAAGTTTATGTTCAACATTTTTTTGGCAAGCGTACAATGCTTCCTAAGTGCTGCTCTGTGCCGCAGGTTATATCACATCAGGAAGCACATGATGTTGATCATATCACTCTCTAAGCATCCTCCTTCTCCCCCCAAAAAGTTAAGAGTGACCTTGGGGGAATCATTTAACCTTGTAGAGCCTCAGTTTTCTCATATAGACAACGAGGGCAACAGTAGTACATACTTGCAAAGCTTGGTGTAAAGATTACATGATTTAATCTTTGTAAAGAACATAACATGGTGCCCAGTACACCAAAAGACTTTACAAGATGTTAACTATTATTATGAATAAGACATAGGAAGTGCTTAGTACAGTACACTGGTCTAGGAGACTCTTAGTGTTAGCTATTATTGCCTTTATGAATTATTTTGGCTGAACAGGCCAGGTAAATTTCATTGGGTAGACAATATTTGAAGGATAAAGTGAAAAGAATGTAGACTCCAACACACTGAGGCTCAGAGAAATCTCTCCGGTAAGCTTCTTTTTAGGACTAGATTATAAGCTTCAAGATGGCAAGATTTATTAATTCCTGTATTAATAGTATGTAGCCCAGTGCATGGCTGTCAATAATGCATGAGTAAAAAGACATGTACAAAACTCAACTTTAGTTTGGCTGGTCCCTTATTGCATAGTCCCTTGCCCCTACCCTTGTGATGCCCACATTACAACTCCTTGTTGCTGGCTCTGGACATTTGCTCCTGCCATCTTCACTGCTCAGAAGACTTAGGCCCTTTGGCTTCTACCAGTGGAAGTTGGACCGGTTCTTCCATGCCTTTCTCTGACCCATCTCCTCTAGGAGGACCTTTCTGAGACTGTTTTACCCTATATCACTCTTTTCCTCTTCTCAACACCTACATCACTTACCATTAGCCCTCAGAATTTGATGCTTATAGTTTATAAATATGTAGGTTGTCTTGATTTTTCATAATTTCCTGCACTTCCATCTTATTTCCTGCAAGTAAATTGTGAACTCTTTGATGGCTGATATGGTATTTTCTTCCTTTCCAACTTCTATTCTTCTCTTCCCCAATCCCCCCTCTCTAACTGAAACACCTGACACAGGAGTAGACACATAGTAGAACTTTATATAAATACTACTTACTAATTTAGCATCTCCTCATTACACTTATTCAATGTTCTTGGAAAGTCGAGGACATAGTCATCAATACACTTCCAGGATGAGGTTGGTTGTAGCTCTGTGCTCAGCAGTATTCTATGCATACCTCCATTCCCACTGCATTATGATTTCTTCTGCACCTGTGTCCCATCAGACTGATCAAGTAAGTTCTGGAAACAAAAATTACGGATTTTCACCTTTCGAGCCCTCAGAACTAGTGTAGGGCTTGACATGTAACAGATGCTCAATCAATGAATGATGAATTTAAGAAATGGTGAGTTAAGCAATTTGAGAAAATTCACTTTTGTCCAAAAAATAATTTTGACTGAACTAGTTTAGTCAACAAATTAAGATGTTTGAACCATTTACATATTGTGGGCCCAGTCCTTGTGAAAATATGAAACATAGTTTTAGGAGGCAGATAAAATTAGACCTAAAATTGAAATGGAAAAAAAAAAAGTTAAAGAGAGCCATTGACTACTAATGGCTTTATTGTTGTGCTCAGGAACATTATGGAGCTTTCAAGGTTTTAAACCTAAAGAAAGGTTTTAAACTCTAACAGTAGAATTTCAGACACAAGAGAGAGCTATTTTGAGGCCTCTTGGTACTGCTTAATTCACATTCAAGAGATAGCTCTTCAGGATGCTTCACTATTACTCCTCTTTTCTCCCACCCAGCAACCAAAACAAGGCAGCTTCAAGTCCTAGGAGGTACAGAAGAAAAATAGCCTATGCTCATGTTGTAGGTATGTTTCTTCCACTATTTGGGGTGGAACCGATGAACCAGGTTGAAGCATGTCCAGGCCGTGTTCCACACACCTTCTCCTGAATCCTGAGCCCAAGTATAAATCAAACACCCTCACGTTGGCATTCAAGAGAAGAATTGACATTTCAATGTTTTAAACATTGACATTTTCTGGTTCAGTGGCCTAGCCAAAAGTAAGGAAAGAGTGTTACCCAATTATCTTCATCCTTTGGGCCAAAAAGATGTCCTTCTTTGAGTTTTACTCCACCTGACCATTGCCTGGCTTGTGGGGAGGGTGAGGGGAGCTCACTTCAAGAGCTGGGAAAGTTGGCACTGATGATTTAACATAATTTAGTTAAAAGTTAATCCTTCCCTGCCTCGAGCCACAGCTGATTATTTAGAGAATCATTGCCATTCATTGTTCATTGAGTTTTATCTTTTTGAATTTCCACTGATGTAGCATGATGTGTTACTAGGAAAAATATTATGATTTTAATTGCATTTTGGCATCTTAAAAGAATGTTTCACACTGCTTAACATCTGCAGTCAACAGATGTTTAAACACCACTCCCTCAATGACTAGAATTTGGCAAAATGTGTAATCGTTGGAACAGCTTAAAATTCTAAATATACTTCTAGGAACATGATACAGGCAGATGAAGTACTACTTGTATGTGTTTTATATTAAATATTAAAATATTATATATACCATCTGTCTAGGAGATGACAGGTTTCATGAGAAAAACAACAACAGGCAAGAGATGCTTCAATCCTACCACATAGGAGATACTCTGTAAATGGGGTTGTGTCTTATGGTCACTGCCAATTGCAGTGGGGACCCTTTTGTAAGTGCTACTATTTACTGGGGTTAACTCTGGAGGCTAGCAGAAGCAAATCTGGGAGGCAGACAGGTTGATCCCTTCTGCTTCTCCTTTTGGAAGATTTCCAGAGCTTCCTTGCAGATAGACTCTGACGTTAATACTTCATACTCGAGTTCAAATTAATTGGTCAACCTTCAGTTAATTGAAGCAAAGACCCACTCACATCAATGTGTGTGTGTGTGTCTGTGTGTCTGTCAGGGCTGCAGAGAAGGAAGAGGATTGTCCAATTAATTTTTGACCAACCGTCTATCTCAGTTGGCATGGGTTAAAGAAATCCAGATATAATCATAAATTTCATTTCAATCACAACTTTCAACAACCTGCTCCCACTGAAGCTTTATGACAGTTGATAACTCAGAGCTTAGCAGAGAGCTTCTTCCTGTCCCCATGTTCAACTAAATTCCAATGGAAACCCCATTTCCACATCCAGCATCCAGGAGGCTGCAGCAAAAAGTGAGAGAAGCCCACATTTTCTAGGATGGTTAAGTTCTCAGTCACAGAACTGTACAGGATTTGAGATTCTGGTTGCTATGTGAAAGCTTTCAACAGATAACATGTCTGCCGGAGCTCATGACGCACTTCTGTTCCCTGCCCTCCAATAGTGTACGATCCTACTGAGGAGATAAGATTCAAATACATAAAATGATAGAATGGTATAGGTATGGTGGTGGTTAATTGTGTGTGTCAGCTTTGACTAAGCTAAGGTGCCCAGTTGTTTGTTCAAGCACCAGTCTAGACGTTGCTGTAAAGGTGAGATTTTTTTAGATGTGATTAATATTTAAATCAGTAGACTTTAAGTAAAGCAGATGACCCTGCTTTACCCCCACCCATATTATGGGTGGGCCTCATTCAGTCAGTTGAAGGCCTTAGGAGCAAAGACTAAGGTTTCCCAAAGAAAAAGGAATTTGGTTTCAAAACTGCAGCATAAAAACCCTGTATGAGTTTCCAGCTTGGCCTGACCCGTGGATTCTGGACTTGAGACTGACTGCAACATCAACTCTTATTGAATTTCTAGACTGCCAGCTCGCAGTTTAGATATTGGACTTGTCAGCCCCCACAGGTGAATGAGCCAATCTCTTAAAATCTCTCTCTCTCTCTCTCTCTCTCTCTCTCTCTCAGTAGATAGATGGATAGATGGATAGATAGGTGGACGGATAGATAGAGTTCTGTTTCTCTAGACAACCCTGACTTTTATACGTATGTATATGTGACATCTGGATTCAGAGAAGGTGACTGGTGCAGAGGAAGTAGGATCATGTGGAGGTGAATAGGATTAGGCTCTGAGAAGTGCCACGGGGGTGATCCATCAAGAAGGGGAAGCAGTTTGTACGGAGACTGGGAGATGGGGCCTGTGCCCATGAGGGGGCTGTTGGAGAGTCCTAGCCGGATGGATGGAGGTCACGTGTTAGAGGGCAGTGGGTACTAAGCCTGGATGGACTGGTGGGGCCCAAGGACTGATGCGTGGAAAAGAGTTTCTTCCTTTTTCTTCCATGCGGGGGGCTTAGCAGAATGATTGCATTTTTTCAGAACTGTGTCATCTTTTCTCCAGTCCTATGATGGCAGAGTCCAGTTCAGACTGTCTGCACCTGTCCCCAGCCATCTGCATATCCTCCGTCCTTCCTATCTACCCCAGAAACATTTTCTCTTCCTAAAAGAGATGCTCGCCAAAGAAATTTAAAGCGGATCTCATCAAGGAAACCTAGAGAATGAATGAATGCAAAGGTGAAGTCACAACATTAAAGTGAGTAGAAGAAGGGTTCCTTTCTGAGCAAGTAGAGAATTTCAGAGGGTCCAGGAGAGCCAGAAACTCAGGACCCAGGAAGGTGAGCACCCCTGTTTATGCAGCATCATGGACCGTTTGGGTGAGTGGATCCTTCATGTGATATTTAAATGAATAAACAATATCGATGTCTCAGGGACCGAAATGGTGCTTTCGCGCTTAGCTCTGTCCCTCCTGAGAGGCTGCCACCAGACTGAGAGGGTGGGATGACTTAATGAACATTAAAAACAACACTAAAAGCCCCAACCTAAGACTTACACAAGGTATCATCTATGTAACAAAACATTTGCACCCCCTTAATATTTTGAAACTTAAAAATACAATGTTATTAGAAAAATACTTGGGGGAGAGGGAGTGGCAAAAAAAGGGAAAAATCAGAACTATCCATGAAAATTACATGGTGTAAGAAGTGACATTCTCCCCTCTGAATCTCCAGTCCCATTGCTTGTAGTAAATATCTTATTCCACAAACTCAGATGTGCAAAAAAATAGCACTTTATTTTTTTATGCAAAATTAAATCTAATTCTGCACCCATAGCCACTCTCTTCAGCCTATCAGGTGAGGAGGAATTCACTCTCAGCCATTATTGTCACCCTCAGGGGTGGGCAAGGGTCCCAGGGTTTTTTTTTTTTTTTTTTTAATATAGCATGAAATTCTGGTGAGGCCTCTTCAGGCATTGGACTTAGTCTACGATATTAACTGCTGAGGTGTCCATAGTCTCAGACTACATGGTCTCTTCCAGTTCTGGTTTCTCTGCTGTCTCTTTTAAAGCCAGGAACATCTCTGGCGAGGCTTTGGAGTTCCCAGCTCCCTCGCCCAGTCTATCTAAGGCCTTCTTCCTCTTCAAAGTGCTTCAGGACTCACAGACTTCTATCCCATTTCCATTTCAAATGCCTTCTCTTCTCTCTTCAGCTCTTCCAGGACCACATATAATCTCCTCAATGGGTTTAGGTTTTATAAAATGCAGGACCAGGATCGGAAGTATCTTGCAGACAACTTTGGCTTCTCGCCCTGTGACAAACGTTTCCCTTGCGGCAAGAGGCCATAAAAAGGTCTGACCATCTGCTTGCAATGGAGGAAGGGAAGAAACACAGGGAGGACAAATGCACGTTAATATTCCAAAAATTATACCACCACAAACTGTTGACAATTTGGTGAATATCTTTCCAGAATATTCTTGTGCTTACAGAGCAAAATATCTGATCATAAGCTTTTCTTTTTTAAACAAAAAGAGGATCATACTATATATATGAAGTTGCACCTTGCTTTTTTTCACTTAGTATAGTGTGGATACCTTTCTAGATTATCTTTATTTTATTCAGTGACATTGGGTATTGCTCCACTAATGAATACTCAGGTGGTTTCTGTTGTTTTGCTCTTTTACACAGTGCTGTATTGTATACACACACACACACACGCACACATCTTTGTGATTTTTTTTTTTAAATCATCGCTTCCTAGAAGTGAACTGACTAGGTTGATCAACTGGCTAATGAATCTTAAAACTCATCTTTATTTGCAGACTACAGCATAGTTCTTCATTTCACTACATTGGGGGTCCTGGCCACCTCTGGTAGGTTAGAAGACAGGGCCAGAAAATAAATTTCTGAAGATCCTAAGCTCCATGAGTTTGATAAAGGTGGTGGGGTTGGTGCAAAGATTATTCCAAACATCTCCTTAGTTTGTCCCAGATTAGGACTCTAACTATTGATGTTTAGACAACAAAAACCTAGACTTCACAACTAACCAGCTAAGGGACTCTGGACAAGTTATTTCTCACTCCAGGTCTCAGGTGGATCATTTGTCACATGATAATGGGACAGACACATGATCCCCTGACTTCCTGCACTGATGTCATACATGTATTGTGTGTTCTCTGAGTCCATACACATAGTCCATACACATAGACCGTCCCAGGCTGGTACCTGGTATCCATCTATCCACCTTGCCATGCCTCTTTCATCTCTGACTTTATATTTTAGCAATCCTAATTTTTGTGTTCTCCCGAAAGCAGACTCTGGGATAGGGAGTCAAGTTTAAGAGGTTTATATTTGGAAAGTGCAGGAAAGAACAGTAAGGAATAGGTAGGGGATATAGTAAAGGAAAGTTAGTGATATAAAGTTTGTTATCAAGCCAGCTGTCACAAGCTTAATCCCAAAGAGCAATTCTGAGAAAGTGTAAACCTTTGCTTCAGAGTTATCTGACCTGAAGAGCGAGGGAGCTGGGGTGTTTATACACCAACTCCTATCAACACACCCTAATGTGCTAATGTGCTAATTACTAGCACTTCTAGCCCACCAGGAAAAGGCAGAGCTGCCTTCCTTGGCTTAGAGAAAAGCCTTCAGGTCAAAAGTGCAAGAGGAGTTCTCTGGGACACAGCTCAGGGGTGTGGTCACAGCACCCACAATGTCTGCCAAGTGACTCTCATAATTCCCCTTTACATCCGGGTCGTTTTACTCTTCTGTGTCTTTACTCATGTTTTCCTCTCTCTTTTCTCTTTCTGATTAATTTAAAATCCTCAGACTTCCAGGGTTAGTGCCCTGCCTCTGCTGCTTGCTAGCTGCATGACTTTGGACACATTACTTAAGCTCTCTGTGCCTCAGTTTTCTCATTCGTAAATAGAAATAGTAATAAGTCATGTCTCATTAAACGGTTGTTAGGATTAAATGGCAATGGCGGAAAGCACGTATAGCAGTGCCTACCACTTAGTAAGTCTTCAATAAATGTCAGTTATCACATTTAGTATCCTTCGATAGCCACTTCAAGTGATAGTTCAACTTTGGAGAGAGCATCCCTGAGACCCCAGGCTGGGTTAAGGGCTCAGGCTCCTTCTTAACATATTATGGTGACATTTTCCATGTACGAGTTTGTCTTCTCCTGTGGGCAGTGAGTTCTCCAGGAAGGCATCACCATGGCTTGCTCGGGTCTGCATCCTCTGCAGTTAGTGTAAGGCCTCGCCTGCTGTTCTGTTAACAGGTAATAAACAGACTTAGAGTTCACCCACTCAGAGATAAACCCTTTGCTTTAAGACTCACTCTAAATAAAATGTAAATTTCACCAAACAGTAAACACTTTCTTTATTCTGGCATACACACTGTCACGACTGCCCCCCTCGAAACAGAAACACACACACACACCACATTTTTACGTTTCTGAAATCAGGTCCTGTCAATCTTAACACAATTATTATTTTTTTTCACTTCACCTGTCTTTCTTCCACAAAGTAAGCTGTTATTTAAGAAATGGTGGCCCTACTATTAAAATTGACAACATATGGTTTAGATTTCAAAGTGTAGGATAACATGGAAACAGTTCTCAGTTCCTCTTCAAGAAGAAAGCAGGTTCCCGGGGTGTCCCCGCAGCCCCCATGCTGTGGACCTCATCCTCCTGTCATTCTCCCAACACAATGCCCAGAGCCGATTCTGCTGTGTCTCCCAGGGCGTCAGTCTCACGCTGATCAAGGCCAGCAGGCCAGCCTGGTAGGGTCCCAAGAGTGGGAAGGGGCAGAAGAGTTATGTGGGGTGGAAGCCATGTGAGGGTCAAGGCAGAGATACCAAACTTGATGTCAGGATGAGGGAGCGGATGAAAATGGGCACCAGGGGACAAAGTTCCATATTGGGGTGAGAGTAGCAAGAAACTGGGAAGCAATAACCCAGTGCAGAAGTACAGACCCAGCCAGAAAGTTATCCTGTGTTAGATGACAGCTGCATGGTGTGTGAGAAAACAGGCCTGGAGCGGACACCCTAAAAACAAGACCCAGGATAGAGAGGTCGCTAACAGCAGAGGACCAGCCCTGGGTACCTGATGGGTGAAGCCATTGGGGGTGGTGGAGGAGAAGGCATTAACAATGAACCACAACTTGGGAGGGTTTGGTGAGGTATTAAACATTGATTCATTCGATTTTGCTTAAAGATAAAAATAACCCTGGTTAGAAAATTTTAGAACATTGGCTCGCTCGTATTATTAAACCCGAAAAAAAAAAAAAAACTTTATCAAAAAGAATTAAGAGCGAATCCAGGTTCGAATCCAGGCTCCTTGACATACTAGCTGGACAAATCTGGGTTAGCAATTTGGACAAGTAACCTCCCTGCACTTAAGTTTCGTCACTGTGAAATACGGATAATATCCCTGGGGGGTTATGAGGAATCATTGAGATAATAAGATGAAGATAGTGATGACCTATGGAATACTTAATATGTACCAGGCACAATGTCAAGAGTTTTCCCATACTTTGTTTTATTTTCTGTAATCAACCTACAAGATAGGTACTATAGGTTCTTACTTTACAGATGCAAATTGAGTCTCAGAGTGATTAAGTAACTTGGGCCACGTCTCATAGCTAAATATATATATATATATAAAAATCATGCATGGAATACAGTAGATGTTTAACACATGTGAGTTCTCTCCTTTCACTCTGCCTGCAATGCTAGCCATAGACGATTTTAATATTGTCTGATTATTGAAGATAAACCCTTGGAAGAGTACTCCTTCTCTACTGGACTAGAATTTGTTAAACTATCATCATGTTCTTTGTGAATTTGATAGCCTTTTAATCCACTGAGGCCATGACCTTATTGTAACGTGTTGACTTTCTCTGCCGCCAGTGTTTCTCCAGAGACCTCCCTCTACATTTGTTTGTGGCTGGTCTCTCTCAGTGACATTTCCTCCTTTACCTGATTCCCAAGATAATTTGCTTCTCATTTGGGCTTGAGCAGCCTGAGAGATAAAATCAAAATCAATCAATCCCCCGACAAGCTTTGTAAATACAATCCCTTGGCTTTGCATAAAGGATCTTTCTACTGCTCAATTCTCACAGGAACGGTGGGACCACCCAGAAGAGAACCAGGAAGTTAGAACATGCAATCGCATGCATGGGTGGGACTTCGGTGCCATAGCACCTGAGCCCCAGTGTGGGAAGATGGGAGCTGAGGAGGTGTCATCCCCTGGGACTCCTGGGTACTGCAGATGGGACATGGGAGCCCTTGATGCAATGTGTATAATCAAAATCCCCTTTAGAGAGCCACAGAAACAATCCCTGAGTCCCGTCTTCCCTTCTCCCTCGGTGTGACCTTCTGTGCCAGGGGAGGCAAGGACGCCTTGGGAGGTTTGAATTGGTTTCTGAAGAGAGGTTAAGGCTGGACTCCCATGGTTATTGCCTCCCTCAGAAGAGAGCCAGAGGATACAAGCCATGGGCTGATTGCAGCCTGTTGTGGATTTGCCTTATAATGTGTTAGTACAAAATTTGAATTGTTTGCAACATTTAAGATAAGAGACATCACATGAAATTCCAGATTTCTGGCTTCTCTTGACAAATTACAGCTGATGATCCTGGGCTAGTACTTTCATAGGCAAGGGTAGACTGAATCATAGGGAATCCTCTTCAGATGAGGCAGGTGCTCTCCTGTGTGCCCCAGGCCTCACTTGGCCCCATGCTCACTTAGGTTACCTATCTGGTCCCCTGGGCATTTGAGTTTTAAAGGAAGGAATGGAAAGAATAGTAATATTGGGATTAAGAGACTTATAATCTAGTTTATAACAGGAAAAGTAAAAGGTACTTTATGTAACTATTTCCTTTATATATTATTATCCCAGTTTTGCAGAAAGAGAAACGAGAGACCAGAGAAGTTAATTAACATGCTGAAAGTCACATGGTTGGTAAGTGGTGAATTTGAGGTTGGGTCTCTCTGGCTCTAAGTCGTGTGACCACAAAATCCCACTCTGCCACAGTGGCCTCGCCTAGGACCTGCTTCCCCGTTATGAGTAGGATGCCCACACATTTCTGCATCCCCAGGGCACTCGATGCCCTGTCAGGTATCTCAGAGTTAATATTATACCAGTCACCATTCTTGGTACCAGGAAAATCCAAGCGGAGTCTTGTTTTTCTCCTGCCCTGGCTGGCATCCTCTCCACTCTCTGAGTCTCTAATGAGAATGTGTGCAGTGATATTCAAATAGAGTAGGAGAAAGTTCTTTGTATATCACTGAGGTTACCATTTGCATTAAGGGGAAAGAGATTGGATGACTCTCAGTCCGGCAATTCAGCAGCCATCTGCACTTCACATCACTGGCCTGAATTTTCAGCCTCATTAAATTCTTTCAGGTCATCTGGTCCCAATCTCTGTGGTTGCTGAGTGCATTTTTGTATCCCATGAGTTATTGCCACTTCTAACCTGTGCTTTACTGCTCCCACTTCCCCCTACCCTTAATTGCTCTTGCAATACTTCTGGTATTATTTTAAAAATCTTCCCTACCCCAATTATTTCTGAGAGCCACAGGGGTTGCTGTATGTGTATCAGCCACTCTGTCCTCTGGGTTTCTACAGGATGTCCAGCTTGTTCTGTCAAAGCTCCCTAATGAGCCATTTTTGCTATGCACCATAGTCTTCCACCTGACACCACTGCCAAGAGGTGTTTAAGGCACTATGAGGTTCAGTGTGGTGGTGGATAGAATGAATGCTTCTCTCTCATGTTCTGCTGGTAGCCCAATGTCTTAGAGAGTCTTAGTATGGTTTTTCATCACAACACCCCTCTGCCTCCGTATATATTAATACTCCTGCATTGCTCCATAGGATTCAGAAGAGATGTCATCGGGAACTGGGCTGGCAGAAACAACACTGAACTAGGGTTTGCTTCTCCCCTTTGGTGACTAAGGCTTTATTTTTGCACCAAGACTGTCCACCTAATGCCCTGTTCCCTTAGACTGAGTTTCCCCCAGGTGGCTCTTGACTCCCCTGTGCAAACCCTTGCTGTCTTGCCTGTACTGGGCATGGCTGAATATCAGCAATGGCTATGGCTCAGAGTCAAGTTGAAACTTGTGAAATCTTAGGTGGCAGTATTTTTATATAAAAATACTTAAATCTTTAAAGCCCAGATCATCTGAAATAGGTTTATTACACAGCCTCAATCCAGACACAGGTTGGCTTATGTGTTCCTCTGGATGCTTGGCTATGCAGCTTCCATGTCCTCTTTCCTGAAGAGGCAAGTCTTGTGACTCAGGGGAGATTTTGGGCTTTGGACTCCAACATAGTGTGAGCTACAGGGTCACAGACACTGCTGAAATAGGTGGGACTCCTTGAGCCAGCTTAAGCAACAAGGAGGAAATGGAACAAGGTGGGACCCGAGGAAAGGGTTATGGCTGGGTCTAAGGAAGGGACTGAGGCAGTGAACTTTCTCTAGTCTCTGCCTTTCTCTGCCGACTGGTATCATTCTCTTTCTCTGCAGACTGTCTACCTTTGCCTCCCCAGTTGATGGCGTGGCATATGGCCATCCTGTCACTTTCAGTTTTACATTTAATAGTTCCAGAAATATGCAAGACTTGTCATGTTTTTTCTGATCCCGATTTTAAGTTCCCAGGAGGGAGAATTTGAATGTTTTTGTTGCGATCAGCTCTGCTTTATCCACCCAGTCTGCATCAGTGGATCAAAGACAGTCCATGGAGAAGGTCAATCTGAGCTGGACAGCTATAAACGCATCTATTCCACCTGACCATATTTTTCCCCCAATTTCTCACATTTACTGTACCTTTCTGAAGAGGCATTGAGAAGCAGAGGAGTGATACTCAGAGGAGTAAAGTCTAGCAAATAATCTTAGTAGCTAATAAGTACTGAATACTTTCTATGTGCCAGATTCTGTCTTAAGTGCATCACGGGAATTATCTCACCTATTACATACAAGAAAATCTTACCAGTGATTACTATTACTAACCTAATTTCACAAAAGAACACCAGGCAGGGAGCTGACTGAACCAAGATCTATGTGCAGAGCAGAGCTCAAACCAAAATGCAGGCTTTCAATCACTATATTTACAGTCAGACACACCTTGTTTCAAACCTTGAGGTTGCCACAAGCTACATGATTTTGGACTAATCACTCCAGGTCTGTTTCTTCATCTATAGATGGAGATAAAAATATCTTTCCAGTTAAAAATGTTTTTCAACTAGGCAACTAGGGCCGATCATTCTTTCCTTCGTATATCTGGGATTCCCTGCCTCACCTAAGCACACCTGTTCTCTCTTACTCTTCCTGACTATAACCAAAACCTCCGCAGCCCTTTAGTTACCCTCCCATTGCCATGAAACACCGACCTCAGATAACAGTTTAAAAAGTGACAAGGAAGCAAAATTTGAAGTCAGAAGACCTGAATTTGAATCTTGCATCAGCCTTATACTAATTGTTTGACTTAAGGCAATTCTTTTTATAGTTCTGAATCACAGTTTCCCCATCTGGAAAATAAGATGTGGAGTTGGTGGTGGTGGCGATGTGTATATCTGTTCTAAGGATTAAATTAAGAAAAGCATGTGAAATGTTCTGGAAACTCTAAGGTACCACACACTTGGAAGAGATTACTATTAAGGCAGGAAAATCCTAGAATGACCTTTCGTCCTCTTGCCTGGTTCCCAGGACATTTTAAGAAGGCCAATGTTTGCACAATAGTTTCACACTCTTAATTTGTAGCTATATATGTTTGCATGTCTTACTTTTTAAGTGGCAAGAATTTTGAGTCTAGGGTGTGTCTTTCAAGTTTCTTTACAGAACTTAGAAATAATGGATGTCTAATAAATGCTAGATGTACGGGTAAAATTCAGGCTTTCTATACATCTGTCTTTCATGTTTTGCAATGTTTTTCAGTAGTCTGGAGACCACTTAACAATGGGGGTGATTTTTTCTTTTTTTTTCTCTTCAGCTCTTACTTTTGTAGCTGTGTAGACAACGAGGGTGAAAGCCTTTGAAAAATCTGGAAAATCTTGTATAAACACAAAGGTATTATTAAATTTACAAGAGGAGCTATTACTACTAATACTGTACAAATTTATGAGTAGTAATAGAAATAATAACTCTAAGTAAAAATGCTTTTATTTCTGTTTTTTTCTTTGCATTTGGCGAATACAGCCTATATAAGTCAACTTTCTAGATTTCTGCATCCCGTGTGCCTTAAGGCACATCTCGAGATATCAAAAGAACAAAGAAACGTATAACATGGAATCACAAAATGTTGGAGCTTAAAGATCATAATGTTCAGCTATGTCATTGTACAGATGAGGAGAATAAGTCTAGTAGACACGAAGTCTAAGACTAAGACTAAGAGACTTGGCTAAGGTCGCACAACAAAATAGTAATCTTTTTCTGTCATTATTCTCCCTTTGAAATATTTTGATGTCTTCAGTATTGTTGACATATTTTTGGAAAAAGAATAATTTTTAAAATGAAATATTTTCTTCCAAGGGCCAGTGCAATGTATCTTAGGCTCACTTAAGAGAGTTGTAGGGAAAACAAAAAGCCCTTCAGGTGCACCAGTTGTTTGTTGGCTCAGTACAAATGTATCATTCAAGTGGCTAATCATGTAACAGCAAAAATGCATCTAACCAGGTGAATTTCTTCAAATTAAATATTGAATCACTTCATTCAAATAATTATTTCTTGAGCATTTACTTCATGCCAAAGGTGTGCTAGCTTCTGTAAGAAACTAAATTCAAATGATAGGCCGAGTGCAGTGGCTCATGCCTGTAATCCTAGCACTTTGGGAGGCCGAGGCGTAAGGATTGCTTGAAGTCAGGAGTCGGAGACTGAGCAAGAGTGAGACCTTGTCTCTGCAAAAACTAGAAAAAATTAGCTGGGCATGGTGGTGTGTGCCTGTACTCCCAGCTATTGGGAGGCTGAGGCAGGAGGACAGCTTGAGTCCAGGAGTGTGAGGTTGCAGTGAGCTATGATCACATCACTGCACTATAGTTCTGGCAACAGAAGGTGACCCTGTCTCAAAAAAAAAAAAAACAAAACAAATTCAGATTATAGATAAAAATAATAAACAGTGATAGAACAGAAACAATATAGCACAGTAGCCAAGAACATGGACTGTGGAGCCAGTCTAGCTACTTACTATTAATAGCTGTGCGATTAATTTTGAGCAAGACCCTTAAGTTCTTTATGCTTCAGGCTCTTCATGTGTAAAGTGGGGCTTACGAATAGTTGCTGTGAGGGCCATGGGTTTAATAGCTATCAGGTGCTTGTAAGTGTCTGACATACAGTAAGTGCTAAATTAACAGTTATTTTACATATACTATCACACTGGGTCTCACCTTAACCCAATGAAGTAGGTACTATCCACCTTTTATAGAGGAATAAACCGAAGCTAATAGGTCAAGTAGTCTGCTTAAGGTCACCCAGTAACCAGCAGCAGAGCCAAGATCCAAACCCACGTCTGTCCAACAGCCAGGCCTGGCTTCATAGGCCCTGTGCTGTGTGTTGCCCTCAGACACAAACCTTGCTCTCAGGAAGGTTGTATTCTAGAAGCCTTATTGCAGGGCTGAAAACATTAAGTGCCACTAGAGAGAGAGAAATAATGTGGGGTGGGGATTTCAGGACAGGATTGTTTCTAGCTTAGCAGATCAGAAGGTGCTTCAAGGAGGCAGTGGAATTGGGTTGAGTCTTGAAGGACTTATTTATGCAGAAGCAGGAGTGAGAAAGGACCAACAAAGGGCCAGGGGTGGAAATGGTGAAGGATAGATGGGAAACAGGCAGTAGTTGGGTCAATAAAGGTGGACCCTGGGGTATGTGTAGGAGAGCAGGGAGGGGTGAGGCTGAAACCCTGAAGCCAGATCACAGGGCCCTCAAGTATCAAGCAAAAGAGTGCACATCCTTGAAAGGCTCTTTAAAAAGATCAAATGGAAAAAGAACTAAAAGAAAACATAAGACCTAATAATCTGAGACATGGTGATTACTTATCAGTAAGAATTGGCAAAATATGCTTTTATTTATCTGGTTAGTTCTAAAAAAGCTACATTGGTTCACAGGGAAAAAGGCCCTTTTTTTTAAACCACAAAAGGAGTTGATTTTGGAAACAACATACTTGTTCTTTTGAAGACTTAAAACATTCTTTCTGAAATGTGATATAATTTCTATATTTAAACTAAAATGCAACTATAGGTATATTTTCTTAATTGGATAAAATGTATCTGGAATTTAAATTTTATTTGTGAATTCTTTCCTTCCTCTCTTCCCTCCCTTCCTTCTTTCCTTCCTTCCTTCCTTCCTCTCTTCTAGACAACAGGTATTTTTTCTTTCTTTAATTCTGATATTTCCTTCATGTTTTAAATGCTTATGTTCAAGTTTCACATTCATTGTAACATGAATTCTCAGCCACTAGGACACCTAACATCCCTAGAATGGCAAAGTTAAAGAGACGGTAAAGGTGATTTATTCTAGTATTCACATCACGGCTAAGAAGACTAAAGCTCAGAGAGGATATGTGACTTTTTTAAGCACACAGAGCCAGTTCAAGGGAGAACTGGGACCTGAACTTGTTCTTTGTCTCCTATCTAGTGCTCATTTCAGTATGTTGTCTGAGCAAATATAGAAGCAGGGTTCTGGAGAATTTAGCTTCTTAGGACTTGTTCACAGAGTCTCAATAGATTTCTCATGTACTGCTTCAAGACTTAGAATCCATGTATATTTAGAGCTGGAGGGAACCTTAAAATCGTCAAAACCAGCATCCTCCTTGCTATGGTCTGAATGTGCCTCTCAAAATTCACATGTTGGAAACTTAATTCCCAATGCAACAATGTTGGGAGGTGGGACCTTTTGGGAGTTATTTAGGTGATGAGGGCTCTGCCCACATGAATAGATTAATGCCATTATAAAAGGGCTTGACAGAGGGAATTTGGCCCCTTTTCACTCTCTGTCCCTTCTGCCATGTGAGGACATAGTGTTCCTCCCCTTTGGAGGATGCAGCATCAAGGCACCATCTTGGAAGCAGAGAGCAGCCCTCACCAGAAAGCTGAACCTGCCAGTGCCTTGATCTTGGACTTCCCAGCCTCCAGAACCATGAGAAATTAATTTTCTGTTCTTCATAAATTACCCAGTCTCAGGTATTCTATTATAGCAGCACAAACAGATCAAGATGCTCCTTTTGCAGAGGAGAAAATCGAGGCTGACAAAAGCAGGGAGACTTGCCCAGCTCACATGCCTGGAAGTGGTCAGAGCAAGGCCAGGGATTCCAATCTGCTGAGTACCGGGCCCACGTTTTCACTCTGTACATGTTCACCCTTATTTTCCAAAGTCTCCATTTCAAGAATTCATTTCTTTACAGTCACGTATACTAGAAGGAATTCCACTTCACGATGCCTGGTGGAGCCTCAAGTGGAATGTATCCAAACCAGGAAGAAACCCTCCCCTTGGTTTTCCTCTGGTTGGTCAGTTCAGGTTGGTATGTGGTGGGGTAGGGGTGTGGGGAGATGACCAGTTCTACTTTAGCAAGTTTTTTATCTTTTCATACCCAGAAGGTACCACAGTCATTGTGTTCTTGGTGAAACCAGAGCCCAAAGCAGTGAAAGGGGAGTGGGGAACCTGGTGGAGCGATGTTCCATCCAACCAGATCCAAGACTGCATGTTCACATAGCACTTCTGTAGCCATTTTGTTCTTTACACTCACATGGTGAACACATGGCCCCAGGCTCAATGGCCAGATTCCGTAGTGGATGTGGGATGTGCAGACGTGTGCATGTGTGTGTGAAAGCACTGTGGATATTATAAAATATATACAAAAAGAAAAAAAAAAGAAATCCATGACTCTTACCCGTATTATCTTGTTCTCTCTCCTTTGTCATAGATTAGAACCAGAGAAAAATACTGGCCCAAATTTCCAACAACCACTCGTAGTTTTCAACCTTGCCTGCCTGGTAAAATCATCTGGGAGCTCTCAAAATAATACCGATGCCTGGGCTCCACCCCCAGAGAGTCTGATTCAGTTGATTTGGGATGGGGTCTGCACATCATGATTGTTTAAAATTCTCCAAATGTTTAATGTGCAACTAGAATGGAGAATTACTCAATTAGACATCACATAGCTTTCCCTGACTGCTGTGCTCCATTCCTTGTGCTGCTTGCTACTAACTATTTTGTAGCAACTTAGGGCTAAATACACTCATAATGTGGTCTTACACCACATCCATCCAATTTAATAGATACTTGTTGAGCACTTCCTGGCACATGGCTAGATGGACTGCAGTGAGTGTATAGGTGAATGAAAATGTTCACTGCCCTAGAAGAGCTTAGTGTAAAATAAGGGGTTCAGTCACCTATATAAATAACTACTGCCTAGCAAGGGAGCACTTCCTTTTCTCTGAGAAAATCCGAAAGTCCTCCTGGAATTGAACCTTGAAGATTCCACAACATCCAGGGACATTTTTTATTTTCATAGGAGAAAACTCCTTTGTAAAGAGAGACCTGCTTAATTGAAAATTTGCTTTGATAAGTCCACCATGGTGTACAAATGAGCCTTGGGCTAGTGCCTGGGTTTGGAAGACAAAAGCTTCTATGCATGATAGAGAGTGGGCTAAATGCTAGGTAAGGAAGTGGTCAAAAGAACACTTAGTGACTTTTTCTCCAAGAACAGAGGTCCATGAGGTTTTTTTTTTTTTTTTTTTTGAGACAGAGTCTTACTCTGTCACCCCAGGGAGAGTGCTGTGGCGTCATCATAGCTCACTGCAACCTCAAACTCCTGGTCTCAAGCAATTCTCCCACCTCAGCCTCTTCAGTAGCTGAGACTACAGGTACATGGCACTGCACCTGGCTAATTTTTCTATTTTTAGTAGAGATGGGGTCTCACTCTTGCTCAGGCTGTTCTTTAATTCCTGAGCTCAAGCGATCCTCCGGCCTTGGCCTCCCAGAGTGCTGGGATTACTGGCGTGAGCCACCATGCCTGGCCCCATGAGGCTATTTTTTAATAAGAACTTTTAAAAACAAAATGTAGGTTTTATAAACTGTGAACCCCATTTTCCATATTTATTAATACATCTATAAAATACATATTCCTCATTAATGATTTTGTGAGAGTGGATTCTGTATGGAAAATACAAAGAAGTACTAAATCCCCCTTTGAGTTGGACAGAATAAAACCAGAGGGTACACAAAGGACAACCATGGGTGGTGTTGCCAGGTTTTGCAATTAAAATTGCAGAATACCCAGTGAAATTTGAATTTAAATGAATGCATAATTTTTTAGTATAAATACGCTCCATGGAATATTCACACGTACTTATATTAAACAATTATTCATTGTTTATCTGAAATTCAAATTTAACTGGGCATCCTGTGTTTTATCTGTCAACCCTACTATGGGTTATGGTTGGGTAGGGTTTTTATAATCAAAGAGGGAAACAGGAAATGAACAAAGGCACAGAGGAGAGAGAGTGTAAGATATATTTAGGGAATAGGGAGAAGTAGGGTGGGAGTGCAATGCAAAGTGTGTTGGGGTTGTCTGGGCATTAAAATAGGAAAATAACCTAAAGCCACATCCTAGAAGGCCATGAATGCTAGTCTCACTGATTTGTGCTCTGTCAGCAATAAAGAGCCCTTTGACATGTTAATGGGAGGGATAGCGTATGCTCCATCCGTCCATCTACATCAGTGTATCTGTATCAATATGGCACACTGGAAAGCACATGTCCTCTGAATATCTATTCTGGTTCTGCTATGTGCTCTCTGAGTGATGTTCCACAAATCCACAGCCACTCTCAGCCTCAGTTCTCTGAGAAATGGCATAATTAGATCTACATCCTATGCTTCTTATCAGGATTATCACAGTGACATACAATTACGAAGCAGACAAGGCCACCTTGAATGCTTTTTTTGAGGACTCATTTAAAGATTCCAATACCGTGTGCACCAACTTATACTCTTGTTACCCTAAAATATTCCTCTCAGTCTGCTTATGTCATCCCTCTGCAAAAGCACTGGACTTTACCCCTGTGTGGTCAGCAGTGAGTAAGGACTACATCCCTGTCTCTCCTGCCAAATTGGTCCATTTGGGTCTGTTTGTCTATAGGTGGCTGTTGCTATTTGTACCCCATGTCACGAAGTGTTTTCGCTTTCATTACTTCCATTGAACTTTCAGAGCAATCATTCTATCATGGGAGGATAGACTGGAAGTGGGTGGGTAATGGATGGGAGGTGGAGAGATCACCGAAAGGCTGCCGGGACAGTCCAGGTGAGATGCAATGAAGTAGTGGAAAAGGACAGATAAAAGGAATGACACAGAAACAAAGCCAAAGGGAAGTTCTGACACCCATGTTTTGGTCTCCTTGACGTTGCTTCCATTTCCTCTAGGACATGTCCTGGATAAGGGTGAAACCGGATGCTCCTTGGCAGTGTCAGATGACACCACCCCTAACTTTCCATTGGATAAGGGAGGGCCCAAAATAGCCTCTGGTCCCACAGACTTGTGATTACTGGGACTCAGATTCCTGTTCTGAAAACATGGGGAAGAAGCCAGGCATTTGCCCACTTACCCTTTCACCAGCTGACTTGGGCCTTAGCACCCTGGTGCCTGCTGACACAGAGCATCTGCCAGATTCGATTAGCTTCGTGGCCTGGCTAAGCCAGGCATGTCCTGCATTGCTGCTAAAAGAAGCCCTCCAGGAGGGAGCCATGAGACTCAGACATGGTTTCTTTTTTTTCTTCTTCTTCTAAGTGTCAGTCAGGACTGACTGCTTGGCAATTTGAGGTAGAGGTGAGGAAGATATTTTAATATTAGAAGGAGCAGAAGACAAAGCCAAATATTCATCTAATAGTCACCTCTGAGACAGAGAAAATGCTCCAAACAATAGACATAAATTGTTTTTTCTTCTGTTTGCTTGAACTTTATAAAGCCCTTTGGAGTCCCGCAGAATAAGCCAAGCAGCCATGAATGGAGTGTGGGAACACACTGCCGGCTCAGAGCAGGTTGCTTGGAGGTGGAACAGCAGGTGACCCGCCTGTGAGAAGCCCATGGGCCCTGTTCTCCCCACCACTGGGCCAGTTGACCCGCATCTGTCAACTCAGCTTTTTGTAGCCTTCGGTGCCTCTCCTGTTCCTGATCACAGGAAATTGGAAGGGATTTAAGAACCCTAGTTCGGGAGCTCAGACGGAGCTTTCTCATGGGTCCATTCAGACTCTGAATATTGATTTTACTATCTAAAGTTGTTTTTCTTGTTTCCAGGTTTAGGCTCCTACTTGTCTTCAATTTCCCCTATTGCTAAGGTACTGTTTATTTAGTTCCCAGTCATTAGAATCCCACATCCAGGCCCTAGCTACCAGGTTAGGGCCCTGCTTCCTGTGGGCAGAATTCTCTGATAGCTGGGAGTCCTGTTTACCTGGAGGCCTCTTCCCTGACTGGTCAACAGAACCCACTGGGAAGATTTTTCAAAAAAATACAGATGCCTTAGCCAAACTCCCAGAGGTTCTGACTTAACTTTAAAAAAAAAATTCCCTGAGTGATTCGAATGTAATTCAAATGTACAGGTTGGATTGAGAGCCACTGGTCTGGGGGTTAAGATTGAGGCCTTGGGATTATATAGATGTGGCTTCAAATCTGACTATAACATTTATTATCTGACCTTGGGCAAGTTATTTAAGCTGCTATGTTGTCAGTCTCCTTGTCTCTAAAATTACACCTGTCTCATGGTTGATGAGTATTTTAGATAGCATGCAAAGCATCTAGCATGGCATCTGGTACAAAATAGGGATGCAATAGTATTGCCTATTGCCAAGCACTTGTCCTTGTGTCCAGCTCATTCCTAGGGTAGTCACCCTTTACTGAGCTTCTTGCATATGGGTCCTCTGTCTGAAGCCCATGGATACTGCTCTGTATGGTTATTACAGAACATTCTTCGCCCTTTCACACCTAACTTCTGTTTAAGTGAAGGGACACATCTAGTCCTCAGCACCTTGACTTTGCTGCCTGATCTACCCCACCACCTATGGGATCTGTTCTCGAGAAACTGGGGAAACCACCACAGCAAACTGGGTTCATCTTTTGGGTCAGTTCTATTCAATTGGCAGTTACTATGTGGAGCATGACCTTGAGAAGGATTCTGAGGCTGAGGCTGAGCTCAGCTAGGACTTGCGAGTAACGTCTGCCATACGTAGAAGAGTTGGGGAGAGAAGGCTGGTACTGGTGTCCAAGACTATAGCAGACCCAGCAGGCCTGGGTCATTGTCCCTTCTTTTCTCCACCAATCCTAAACACAAAGTAACTATAAGGTATCCACCTAGGGAAGACTGAGAATTCCTGAGTCTAGCAAGTGGTTCCAGAATGCTCTGCCCATCTACCCAATCCTGTTAACTCACAGGAAGCTTTTCAGATCTGCCACGAGGTTGAAGGGATGACAGCTGCCCCATTTGTAGGTTTTGGAAACAGGTGGCATGGAGCTCTAGAAACCCTGCACTCAGATTGCTCAGCACAGAGCAGTGCTATGTCCACTTTTGGAAGGGCTTCCCTGCAGCATGAGCCTATATGTATGTTAACCCTTAAAAGAGCAAGCCGGTGCTCTCTTGAAGGCTAAAAAATGTAATCACCACTAGTGTTCTCCCTTTCTTTTTTAATTTCAAAATATTAAGGGGGCACAAATGTTTTAGGTAACATAGATTGCTTTTGTAATGGTTGAGTGCCAGATGTAGGTGTGCCCATCACCCAAATAGTGTTCATTGTACACATTATGTAGGTTTTTGTCCCTCCCCTCTTTCCTCTCTCTTTTGGTTGATTTCCACTGAGTTTTAATTCCCTCTGTGCACATGTGTGCTCATCAGTTAGTTTCAATTTAATAGTGAGTATATGTGGTGCTTGTTTTTCCATTCTTGAGATACTTCACGTAGGAGAATGGTCTTCAGTTCCATTCAGATCATTGCAAAAGGTATTAATTAATCGTTTTTATGGCTGAGTAGTACTCCATGGTATACATATACCACATTTTATTAATCCACTCACGTATAGATGGGCACTTGGGTTGATTCCACATCTTTGCAATTGTGAATTGTGCTGCAATAAACTTTCAAGTGCATGTGTCTTTTTCAATGAAAAGTCTTCTTTTCCTCTGGGTAGAAACCCAATAGTGGAATTGCTGGATTGAATGGTAGGTCTACTTTTAGTTATTTGAGGAATCTCCATACTGTTTTCCATAAGGGTTATACTGATGGAAGCCCAAGTCCTCTCAGACATGTAACTATCAACTTTCCATTCTTTTTGCTTCTGTATTTTCTTCATGCCCTTCACATTCTTTCAATTTTGCAGTGGTTAATCCAGGCTACATGGAGTCCAGTCCCTGGGCTGCTGCGCACAAATATTGTGCTTTTGGCAACTTAATTGAATTCTCTGAGCCTAAGTTTCCTCATCTCTAAAACAGGAGTACTAATACTATTGCCTAGTTTATGGAATGTCATGCAGTGAGTAAATCTGCATTAGGTCCTGGAACACTGCTTGTGGATAGTAAGAACTAGCTGTGTGGTGGACTGCGTGTAAGTCAATGATGGCGCAGGTCAAGGGAAGATTTTCCCGATGAGCCGTGGCGACTTTTAGAAATGTATCAGCGGCCCCTTGTTTCTCTCCCAGACTACATGAGTTTATTCACTTCACCCTGGCTTCAATCATTGCCATCCAGCTGGGTGGACATATAGGGATAATGGCTTCATTTGGAATGTACGGTCTAGAAAAACACCTTTTATTGTATGTATCTCCTCCATTTGCCTAAGTGTGTGTTGTGGCCACAGCTTAACTGCCAAGCAGTATCGTCAGTGAGTAAATAAGAATTGCCTCTTAAATAAGAATTCCAAAAAAGACAAAGTGGCCCTAGATGCTGATGACACAGACAACATGGGATCCCTTCCAGGAATCAGAATATTAGAAAAATATCTCTAAGTTCTGTTGTAGGTAAGACCAGCTTATTACCAGTCAGCAAAGTAACTACTAAGAGTTTGTAAACAATTTTTGAAGCTTTTTTCATGGGCCCATCACTTTTCTAAGTGCTTTATATGTATTACTACATTTGATTCTCACAAAATCCTGTAATGTAGATTTTAACATTTTTAACTGTCCTTTATAGGTAAAGAAACTGAGGCACAGAAAAGTTAAGTGACTCACCCACAGTCACACATCTCCTGGGACAGATCTGGGATCCAGAACCCAGTGGTCAGGCTCCAAAATCTATAACCTTAACTACCACACTATGTGTCCTCTGAGAGGTGAAAAGTTGAATCCCAGAGGAAACAAAGTCCTGAGGTCACTAGGAGGAGAACAGGGCCTGAAGTAGGAGCAGAGCAGAGTGGACAGAACTGTTAAAATAGAAAGAAAACAGAGGTTTCTCAGAGATTCTGGGCCAGGAATAAGCCAAAGTGGGTGGCTAGAATGAGGAACTCTAGACCCTGGTGTGCCAGTGAGGTTTGTCTCCTAATCTGGCCCAGTCTCCACTCAGAGTGACCTTCCCCGCAATGTTGCAGTAGATTTTGTTGCTCTGCTGGTGTGGATTTGCCATGATTTTGTCATGAGACACCCTTGTCCTCAAGGCTATCCTCTCAAGAAGAGGACTTATCCCGAGTGCTTGGGGTTGGCGGTGGAGTAGATTGAGAGCTGCACATCCTTGCCGAAGTTATAAAGCCTGAAGGAACTAAGATGTGAGCCCATTTTGGTTCTGAGAGTTCTATAAACAGTGACTCTACAGGATGCGAATCCAACGGTTTCATCTAGTTTCCTACTCTGCAACTCAGCAAAATACACTGGATCTCTCTTTGTCAGGCACCATGCAATATGGCATGAATGAGTGATGTAAAACATAGGTAAATGGCATTGCCTGGCTTTGAAAGAAAGGTTAGAGCCGGGCAGAAAAAGTTTGCACCTTGAAGAATATTTGGACACTGTCCTCAAGGCATTTTCTGCCTGATTGTCAAAGAATTGGCAACATTTTTATAGTTACATATGAAGTGAAAAAAACCTTCCTTGGGGTACATGTCCCGCTCCCCAATTCCCACACTGACCCAAGGTGCCTCCTGGTTTCAACCTTGTGGCATGTGCCAAGTAATAAAAACACTGAGGATGGAGAGAGGCAGGAAATGGACAGGGAATTATCTCAGAATGTTTCCCAGCCTTTCAGTGTGTCAGAAACCTCTTTAATCTCTTTTTACTGCAAACAATGAAGTGGGAAGAATGGAATTGTAGAGTCAAAACTGGAATTTACCCCTAAGGCCATCCAGTTCAGCCTCTTCCTCTGACAGATGAGGGCTTGGAGGCTCAGAGAGTGGAAATGTTTGGTCAACCTAGTGACTGAACTACTGGGATTCTTCGCTCCTGAGGTAGGCTTGTTAGAATCCACATTTCCATATTGCTTCATAGCTGGGTAATATATCTGGACACACTCCCCTCCATGCCATGAACAGAAAATCTTCAAATGCAGTTTGCAGCCTAAAACGTGCAGGAGTGTGCACACACAGACATACACATACACACAGAGATGGGGTGGGGACGGGAGTAGCGTATGTTCAGGTCCTCATTTCCAGAAACCAGTTCCTACAGTCAGGAAATGGTTTGCCACTTAAGTCTGGGGAAGCCCTTTGTATTTACAATCTGGACATTTTGGAGGCGTGAACCTAGGATTCCTCAGCTGGACGTCAATAGCTGATTAATTCAGGACACTGATTTAATTTGTGACCAATAAACCTCAATTTCACAGAGAGGGCTGTGTTGGCATGTGCAGAGCCCAGCTCCCCAGATGGAGTAATCTTTTCCTTATTAATTTGCTGCATGTTGCTTCTCAATTCTCACAGTCGTTCCAAATGTGTTACAAACGACTATATGCTCTGGGTCCCGAATCCACTACTGCTGTCGTTTTGAAAGGAAAGAAAAAAAAATTGTTGACTATAAATGGCAGTGAGCTTTCCTGGCTCACATTTACATGCTCGCTTTCAAATCCTCAGTGCACTCTTCCAACTCCTGCAACACGAGGCATTGCTCCACCTGCAAGCACCCATCACTCTTGTGTTTTTTTACAAAATGGAAACCCTAGATGGTTTGAATGATGTTTTCAGGGTCAAGGAAAGAGGTAGTGATGTGGCTGGGATAAGAACTCTCAGTCCCAAATTCTTGGGCTGTGCTGTCTTCCTATTATCTAGAAGAACATGTAGAAGGCTGATTGTTTAATTTCCTTAGTCCAATGATTCTCAAGTTTGAGTAGGCACAGAGTCATCTGGAAGGCTTGTTAAAGCACAGATTGCTGGGTCCT
Organism: Indri indri; assembly: GCA_004363605.1. Taxonomy (NCBI): domain Eukaryota; kingdom Metazoa; phylum Chordata; class Mammalia; order Primates; family Indriidae; genus Indri; species Indri indri. Next base: position 52,133 of record RJWJ010001486.1, read on the forward strand.
ACCCCCAGAGCTTCTGATTCAATAAGTCTAGGGTGGGGCCTGAGAATGTGCATTTCTAACAAGTTCCCAGAGATATTGATGCTGCTGTGGTTGCAGATTGAAGATTGCACTTTGAGAATCATTGCATGAGTCCACTTGGAGGAGAGTATGGGTAGTGCCAGCTCTAAGTAAACACAGCGTAGTATCTTTTGGAGAAGGCCTCTGCTGTTTAAGGATTTCTATTTTATGTCTTTTTCCTCTTTACTTCCTGATATGCACCAAATCCCAGTTTAGAAACTATTTTTTAAATGTTGGAGCTTGATGGAGAATGCAGCTTGCCTAAATAAATTTGAATGTGTACTGCAGTACTTGATATATATTTTTCCAAAATGTGAGCGCTTAAGCTAGACAGAAATCTTTCCCCTGGGTTCAGCCATTCTGTAAGCAGACCAGCTCCTGGTTTCTAAGGAATCATTTGAAACAGATTACAATACCAAGGTGTAGTGCTACAGAAGCATCCTTATGTCCTGTCTAAATGTAGAACATACACCTCAAGCTCAACCACTTTTTGGTCATTTATAGGCTTAAGACAAGTCCTGTCATTAACTACACTACCTTATGTGATGTTTTTTCAGGACAGAAGGGTTTGTTTTTCTAAAGGACTTCTTTTTTTTTGCCAGATATAAATTAGCCACTTGCACTTAAATATGTAATGATGCAAAGGTCATGTGTGTGTGTGTGTGTGTGTGGTGAGATTTAATCGGAAGGCCAGCTTTTACAATTCCATGCTACTGACATTACCAAGCACACAGGATTGTTGTTAGTCAGAAAAGCAAATGTCAAGTTGAGGAGCTCCTGATCCGGTGGTCCATGCCTCTCAAATAATTAGAGGGGCTGAGGTGAAGGCCTGTGGAAAACTTACCGAGTGCCACATAAGTGAGTTTTTCTCTTAATGAGGAATATAATGTGTAACATCACAATTTTTTTCTTTTAATATTTTAAGCATATTCTTCAGGTAATTTATTGCATCTAAGCTTGTATCAAAAAGCAAGGAGGTTATATTTTTTTTCTACAGAGAATTAAAATAGTGGCCAGAATTGAGAGAACAGATGAAGGTATTCAAAAGATTGGGGGTAGAGGTGTGGGCTGGGTGGTTTATTAGTGGGAATGCCCATAAACACTGGCTGGTTTGGGGTGGCTGCCCCCACTCTAGTCAATGAGTTTGATCTTAGGTGGGGGATTCACCAACCACCAGTTAGTTCAATGTAACCAACAAGAGTCAGATTCCCAACCACTCCCCTTCTTGCCCTCAAACCAACCTTCGAAATAACAGTTAAAACAACCCACAGCTAAGAAAGAATGGCCCAGGTTCCATCAAATGCTAATTTTACTGTTCAACATTTTGAGATTGGCTCAAATCCATGGATGGCTCTTTCCAAGCTAAATACTTCCTCTACCTACATGTATGCACATATATTGTTTCTGATTGTACTTACTAGCATTCTTTACTTAACAATGGCTTACCAAAAGATGCAGCCATTTCTGCTTTATAGAACAGGCTTGATGTTAGAACATGATGGACACATGTATGTTTTCCATTAAGCTTAAACCCTAATACTACCAGGAGTGCTGGCCGAAGCCTTCTGTTGTGGTTCAAAAGGTGTTTGACATTTTATCTAGAGTCTAGTAACCACTTAAATGAATAAGGGACAATTTAACATTGATCCATACTAGGATTTAGTTCAGATTCTCACTCAGAGCTGTCACATTATCCATAGACTTTGTAGAGCCAATGAAGTCAGACACAACTAATGATCCCAGAGGCTGATCAGTACGGAGAAAAACAACAGATCAAAGTAATGATCTGAGATATTTCCAGGCATCTTAACGATTAAACAGGTTTAACTGCTTACCCAATGAATACAGTACAAATTGGTTACTCCTATTAACAACTCCTTGGTTAATTGAGTGGATGCCTCCATATTTTGTTGTTTCTCTGACCTCATCTTCTAATGAAAACTTTCAGTCATGTTTACCAAACTCCGTTAACTTCAAGTAATTTAGATGTCATGTTTAATTGTCACTTTTTACTCAATCATTTCAAAAATATTTTAGTCTTTCTTGACTATGAAAATTGGTTATGCCTGAAGTTTATGAGAGTTTTAATTCCACGGCTGGGCTGTCATGACTGGCAGTCAAGGGCGTCTCTTAGAGTTTAGAGTACCTTTGCAAGTTCACTAGACAGATTAGAATAATTCATCTCATTCGATCTGTTCTTCCATATACACAACACAAGTCAATGTTTGTTATGACTTTCTTGATCCTTATTTATAAGACAATACAAGAGGAAACCATGTGCGTATGTTTAGAAATAGAAATGATACATTGCACAGATATAGTTCACCACGTTCTGGGATGGGTTGTCAGTGTTCAAATGGGGAATCTGAAGAGTAAGAACAGATGCCTTTTTTCCTTAATGGCCCTTTCTCTAATTTAAAATCCTTCCATTGATTTCCCTAAGATTTAGCGATAACTTTAAACACTTTAACTAAATTACCCAGCGGCTTGGCAGCCATCACAGAGGCAAATCCTTTTAGAAATCCTAGCAATCTGTTAGATCATGGGTACTATGATATAAAATCTGTGTGCTCCATGTACAAAAATTAAATCAGTGCAATGGATACAAATACATACTGCAAATGGCACCATTTTCAAACCAAGGGTACATGACCTGTCTCCAAATATTGAATTTCTACATTTTTATTCAGTAGTTGACTTTCTAAATTTGGGCCAACTTATAATCATTATCCCTAAGTAAACCTACTTTGATTTTTTTAATGGTAATTTATAATCAAATAGAGCCAGCCAGCCCTGATTCACGGATTCTGATGTTGCTAGGATACATGGTTTGGTATTTGATGAAAGTATATCACTTCAAAGGGGAAAACTTTCAAGTGTCCTAGAAAATGACACTCTCATCTTCCACCATGGAAGACAGACCCAATCCTAGAGCTTCTCAGAAGCTCACAGACTGCAGGATTGGCCTCCCCATGCTTTGAAATAAATATCCTCTCTGGAGGGCTGTTCAATTGCTAAAACTAGTCAGGTTAGTCTTAAAGCAAGGAACACACATATTTATAATAAAACATGTTTTCATGTTTGTTTTACAGTGAAGAGAAAAAAACCCAGAACCCCCAGATTTTATGTACTTTGAAAATATATTTAAAAACATTAAAAATTCTATATTTAAAACATATATTATATGTTAATTAGTACACTTAAATAGAACTTGTATTTACAATAGGCTTCTGATGCGGTTAAGTTTTAATGCCAATTTTTTTCAATAACATAATTATATAAATATACTAAAATACAATAAATATTTTTTTTTGTTTTACATGGTGAATAATATCTTTACCATAGAGAGAACAAGGCCACAGACATTTACTTACATTTTCAATGGGAATCACCATAAAAAAGCAACAGTCCTGCTGCCATGCATGAAAACACTTCTGCCACAAAGAGACCACAGCAAGACTTTAAAAAACAAAACAGAACAGAACAAGAACGAACAGCAACAGAGAGAGATTTTAACAAAATAAATCTTAGGTCAACATAAACCGCCAAGCATGTGACTGTGATGTATCTTATTGGGTAAGAGAGAGCCACTGACCACACAATTGCTGAATGTCTCCTACAAAACCACTTAACAAATCTGGTCTTGGCAATCCTTTGAGATTGCGATGGGGACTTTTTGTTTGTTTTTTAATTTTGTCCCTCAAAAGGAAGCTGCAAAAGGTTAATATATAGCAGATATTCCAAGCATTCCTTACATGTTGAAAATAATTACAAAGGTAATATTTTTTCAAACAGCACAAAACAAACCTATACTACATAAAGTCTTCCTTCTTTTAAAGACAGGTATTTGGATGGTACTGTAAAAGACAGGCTAGCTCCAAATGAAAGACTGAACAAATAGACATTATTTGCTGATGGTATCTTCATTCCCTGGCATGGTGGACAACCTGTTCTGTTTATCCCTCACCCTACTAAGATGCAGCAATTGCTCGCGGCTTTCTGATACTCAAGGACACTGTTCCAGGTGGTGACCACTAACATTTTCAGGCTTGAAATGGGCTGAGTGGGTGAATAGGCTTAATTAGTTTTCCAGGCTCCCAAAGTGACTCCTCCTAGCCCCAAATGGCAGAGGTGAGGCAGGGACCCTCTCCATGAATAGACAAGATGGGCAGGAGGTTGCTGTGGCCTTCACTGGGGAGCAGTGTTTTGTCAGCTCTGTCTTGGCCTCTTCCATTGAGCAAGGCACCTTCAAGCCCTGGTGTCCTGGATGTCCAGACACCTTCCTGAAGTGTTATCTCTGGAGAAGATTTTCTATTGGTCCCCTTGATCATTTGGCCTGAGTTTTGGGGTTTTTTCCTATTCCCTTTCCTCTTACCAAAAGTTCTCAAAGGATAAAACCCTGGTTTCCTCAAGTCTAATTTCAAAGCAATAAGTGTTCATGTAGCAAACATCTTTTCCCTCATTGCATAATCTCATGATCACAAATGCCACATTTGGCTCCAAACCTACTCCAGGCTAATCCAACTTTATGCAAAATTATCTAGAGGTGGGATGGAGGGCATAAGTCGGCTTGAGTGTGGTCCTCTAGTTGAGAACCTCTTGAGCACAGTTAGATAATGTAGGCACTTAAAGCACGAGGTCAAACCAACTTAACACATGTCATTCCAGGGCCACCTGAAGGATCCTTCAGAGGCCTTCCTTGTGGAATGTCTCAAGTACCATTCCTCACATCCACCTAGACCTTGGGAGGGCCACTCAGAAATTCCTCCCGCACTGCCGGTAAATGACACATCAGCTCCACATAGCCTCCATATAGCTGCTTAGTCTTATTTCACTGGCAATGTGGATTCCTGCTCTGACCTAGGTATTTCTGGGTTCATATAGAACTCTACCTTTTGCTTGCAAGACATTTTTAAGCCTTACCATTAATTTTTTTTTAAGCCTTACCATGATTTATTCAAATGTTTACCCTTCATAAAAAAGAATCTTTATTTTTAGTTTTTTTGCTGTTCTTTTTCTCTCCTAAAAAAAGATAAATAAATAAATCACTGTTCTCCATGCTTATGTGAGTGCCATGATGTGATACAATTTGTTCACGTATTCATAGCAGTGGTAAAATATTTCGGAGCGCGCAACTGATTTTTCTTCCTTAAGGTAAAAACAAAACAAAGAGGGGACCAGAGGGGGAAGGGGGGAAAGAATGTGCTCTAAGCAAACATAGGTCTTTCCAACAAAAGAAGCTTCCCCTGACCAGCACCCAAAGGGTGAGCCAGAGGCCTGGGAGATGCATCATGGATGTGGAGTGTGAGCATTTTTTTTTTTTGTTCAGTTGCCTTAATTTTTATTCACTTTCCAGTCTTCTGATTGATATTGCAAACATCTTTACAACATACAAATGTATCTTTTATCAACCAGAATATATATTGAAGGAATTCTTTCCCCATCCCTACTCCCTGTGGGAACTAAAAAAACAAAACAAACAAACGAAAAAAAAAACACAAAACAAACAAAAATATACCCTCCCAAACCCCATCCCCTAAAGCCAGTAAAGCAATGACAACAGCACCTTGACATTGTTTTAATTCCAACGCTATCAGAAGTTAAAAGCAGTAAAACAGATATAGTACTAACAAGAACGAAGATACTTACTGTCTAAAATGTAAACGGAATGTTTTGGTTCAAATTTTTGTTGTGTTTTTTTTTTTTTGTCTGTTTTCTGAAAGAGGACAGTTTATTATTAATTCACAATTAAAGCAGCATGCAATTTATTCTTAATTTTTTTTTAACTTTTTATGTTTTCAATTCTTGGCAACGGCAACAAACCACAACATTATCGAGGAATGTAATGCAGACTTTTTTAAAGTTGTGCGCAAATGACTGTTTCCCTTCTGGTCATGGATATGTCCAATAAATAGATTGTAGAACCACTGTACTGTATAAACTTCATTTATACATGCAGTTCATAAAATTATTTTTTCTTAACTGAATAATTTACCCTGTTATGTATATATACAAATAGATAATTTTTGTCTCAATATAATCTATACAACATAAATCCACTATCTTCCCCTTTTAATGGTCAATGTACATACACAGGAAGTGTCTATCCTTATGAATCGCCAGCCAATTCTCTTTTTGCTATCCATGGTAAGGGCCCTCACGTACGATTGGGTAGTTCGGCATTGGGAGTTCCAATGCCTCTTGTCTATGCCCCTGCATCCTTCCTTTGTGTAACCCATGGGATTGCACTTGGTCTCGTAGAAGTACTGCTTCAGTTGGCCTTTCGAAACAGGGACTTTTTCAAGGACAGTGACCGTCCCGCCCGACATGTCCACTGCAGTCTTTTTGTCTGCTGCTGTCACCCACTCGCTAATACTGTCACACACGCTCAGCTCCCCACGGCGGGCGGGGTCAGAGTGGCGCCGGACCCTCATAGACATGTTTGCAGCATCCAGGTAATTTTTGTATTCCTCAAGCAGAAAGAGAAGAGGAGGCTCCAAAGGCACTTGACTACTAAGCATCACCCTGGAAGTGTACAAGTCCGCGTCCTTATTGTTTTCTTCGCTGGGCCGAACTTTCTGGTCCTCATCCAACAGCTCTTCTATCACGTGTTCAAAAGTGTCAGCCAACGATGTCAGGCCTCTTGAACCTGCCTTGGGCCCATTCACGCTCTCCAGAGTCCCATGGGTCCGCACACCTGGGTAGGCCAAGCCGCCTTGTCCTCGGACGTTTGTTTCTTTCATGGGGGCAGCCTTCATGCAACCGAAGTATGAAATAACCATAGTAAGGAAAAGGATGGTCATCACTCTTCTCACCTGGTGGAACTGTCGGGAGAAAACAGAAACAAGACACAAAACTGGTTAGGGCTTTCTTTCACAGGAATACAACGTGGCCCATCTGACTGTAATTCCAGCCCATTCTGCAGGGTCAAAGTTTTTTATGTCTTGGTGATAAACTCCAGCTGCACCACACACAATTCATTGTCACTAGTGTGCTCTACGTGGTTTAATACAAACCAGAGACGTACAGTGTTTTCCCCAAGATTTAGCATCTAAACCTGAGATTAGATGGCTTCTAAGCAAGTGAAAAAATTGTGGTTTCAATTTCTCCTCCTTCCTCCCACTTTAGCAGCTTTGTAATTTAATTTTTAATGATCTCTGCTAATGCTGTCATAAGAAACACAAAATCAGAAATGTTACTAAGCAACAACTACAACTGTAATAGTAATTTTTTTCAAGTGAGCAACATGGTCCTTTGCAGGAATGTGTGACAGGAACGCAGTGGCCTGAGGGGTCTGATGGGCCTATCTAGCTATGTGATGTCCAGGCATGAATAGCACAAAAAAACAGCAGTCACAGAGCTATAAGGAGCCTTTCCATTGACTTTTTTCCCTTCCCACAGAGATCCTCTATTATAGCAAAGAAGAAAGATAATTTCATCGAGCCATCCTGTTTTAGAGACAAGGGTGCCAAAGGCCATAGAGGACTTGCCTTGTGTTGTGAAGAAAGTTTATATTAGAACTTGGGCCTCCCAGCTCCACTGTTCTTTCCACTATACCTGGGTGGTCATAACTGAAAATGTTTTGCTTATTTCCAAACAGAAATCATTTTCTACATGTTCATTTTAATGATGTGTCTGTGCTTGGGGCGGATACATGAAAACAATGTGTCTGCTTAAGAGAAAACTGACAAAGTCAGCATTAAAAAGGCATGTAAGTCAAATTCAAATGCCTCCCATATGCAGACTCCATGTTTAGCTCCGTCTACTCTCTGAAACCCCTCATACCCCTTGGCTTTTTCTGATTAATGCATAGACCTAGCTAAGAAAGCTCAACTTATTTTTTTATTGGAAATGTGGTCTTATGTGTGTGTGTGTGAGCTCTGAGTTTATCACACCTTTAAAATGCTCAGTGGTATTTTACACATTTTGGAATAGGCAGTTAGTGCTTCTTTCTGTGCTTTTGAAGTTTCCTGGGAAGTCCCTTAACAGCATACCACAAAATTAATCTCTTCCTGTTTGCCAGAGGGTTGCTCTTCTCTAAATTTGGCTCTACATCTACAGGCATGCTCTAGGAAGCCAATTAGAATGGATGAACAAGCAAAATGAAAACACACCTATGGACCAACCCAAGGTTATTGTCAGGTGGTGAAGGAGTTCAGAATCACTTACGTGAAGCACTATGTCCCTTAGTAGTAACGAGTAGCATCCCCAGCCCTGACGCACTAACTTTATTCCTACTTCTCAGTTCTGGGGCATGGACTCACAAAAAATTACATACATGCCATAGTCGTTATGCTGTGCAAGTAATTAGGAAAATGGACTGTGTTTCTATCCATGAAGTGTCACTGAATGCAAAGGCAACCTCCCTCTAGTCAATAGGTCAGAAGGCAGAAATGGTCAAAACTCTGGTATTGAAAATCAAATGTTTCTGGTCTTCATTTTATAAGAGATAACATTTTCTATCACTAAGAGACTTTATTACCATCCCTAAACACAAACAAATTTCCTTTAGATTCACTCTCACTTTGCATGAAAAGCAACCATGTTCAGAACTGCTTGAATTGCTCAGTGGTCAGAGATTAGGAAGGACAAATTGGTTTGAATAAAATATAGATGTCGATTCTGTTAATATCCAAACCTTTGTGAATGCTTTGGATTTTGCATCATGAAAGAAATGGATCCTCCAAGGAGAATTCGCTTCCTGGCAGATGATACATCATTGAATGGATGTATCTTTCTCCTAATATTCCCAGGACAAATCAAAACAATCCAAGGGGGCACCTCCTACTTAGGTTGACAAAAGGATGCCAATTTAGAATACTTTAGCTGTTTGTGTCAGATTGGTAGAGATTTTCTGTGATCAACTATCTTTTAACACCAAATTTCATCAAATCTAAGATACCATCATTATAAAACACAACATTTTATGTACACTGAGAGAAAAAAAATGCAGCCAAAATATTGCTTTATCACTTAGAACTTTTATTGTATACTTACCAAAGGAATTCTTTTAGACTTATTTGGACACCTCTTATCATATATAACTTTTATGCATGTGTAAAATAGAAAAATAAGCAAAATAAATTAAGACAATGACAACTATGTAGTGACTGCTACATTTCCAACAAAAACGATAAGATAACATCAACTGTAAGACATAAACCAACCTGAGAGATTTTAACATACGAAAAAAGGTACGTCTTAAAATTAATGAAATATATTAAGTTTAATAAGTATTTACTAAGTGCCCACACTAACTGCTTAAAATGGCCAAGGTAATGAGGCATCTTAAACTACAGGGTTGGAATATTGTTTTGTTATCACTGCTATAGTAATGAGTCTTTTAATGATACCTTTTTCTATGTTTGGCTTCAAGATGTTCATCCTGCCTTTCACTGGTCTCATTTATCTCTTTATTGATAACTTTTTGATTAGAAAGGTAATTAATGCTTTATATATCATTTTCTCATCAGATCCACAAGCAAACATTTCACATGAACCATTAACATCTGAGTAAATATTAGTTGGCTTTCATTTTGAAGTCCAAACATGGGCATTCCTCAAAGCTGAACCAGCCAGGCGTAGAGTAGAAATCTTGGACAACACATTTCTTGCATAACCTTCAAATCCAGTCAGTAAAGATGTCCTGCTAATTTTTCCTTTAAAACACTTCTCTTCATTCATCTCTTTTTCTCCACCCCATTGCCACCAGCTTGGCTCAGCCCTCAGCATCTCATTTGGTGACTATAATGCCCCGCTGCTGTACTGGACACTCCTTCTGCTCCATTCAACTCCGATGACCACCTCCTTACCAACCACTCTCATCTTATTATTGTTTCATACAAAAAACTTGCAATGGCTTTTTTGTTCCATCAGATCAAATCTAACCTCTCCTACCTGGTATTAAACACCCTCCAAAATCTGGCCTCACCCTTCTTAGCTAACTTTCTCGTTATTACTCAATGCTTCACTTTCCCGTATTACTCAATGCTTCATCATTTCTGCTCTGATCAGACCAGAGCCCTATACACATTATTGCCTGGAAGTGACTTGCCCCATTCTTCTGGCAAAGTCTTCTCTCTCTCTCTCTCTCCTTGGTAAATCTTTTTTATCCCTCATAGTCCAGTTCAAGCATCAAGCCATCTTCTCTAATTACCCCAACACATACTACCTTCCTTCTCTACCATTCCACATTGTATCTTATTTAGTACTTTATTCCCTACTCATTGTTAACTGTATTCACTAATTATGGTCAGTCCTCAGTTGAAAGATAAGCTCTTTGAGGGAATGGATCATGTCTGATCACCCGTAATGCTTAACACAGGAAAATGTAATAGTAGTACTTGGTAGAAACTTACTAATGGGTTTATTAAACTAAGAGAAAAGACAGTTCTGACATAATTTTTACGGGAAGCCTTTTCATGTGGAAAGCATCAGTGAACTCACTGAAATTCCTAAGTATAGGCTATATTGACCCCAAATTATAATATAAGCTGCAAGGAATGTGACAGATAGCAGTTATCAGCCATGAGCAATTTCTTGAGTGCCTCTAACAGGGTAAAACTTTACTCAAATAATTAAAAAGTAAATTATACTTCAACATACTAACTGTCCTACTCCTTCCTGTGCAGCTCCATTTCTAACAGATCAATAGAATACTTGGAAAGTAGTCAGTAGTAGTAATAATGATAATAATAATATTAAAATTTGGCATTTTCAGTCTTTTAACTTCCATTTTCTTATTCTGCCAAGCTCATCAATGAGTAATTTTATATACTGCATTAGAAAACCATAAAAGATGAAATAAAAGCTTCCACGACAATTCTTCATTTTCACCCTTCCGATGAGTCTTTATTACACAAAAGATAAAGTGGTTGTGCAATATTGCTAAGTAGATCATTAGTCTATATATCTATTTATACTGTATAAATTCATTGGTGCTGTCTAATTCTGCTCCAAGGCCTAAAGCAATCAACTCAACCATATCTATAAAACTCCAGGAACGTTTTCTTAGCTCCACTCTTAGAAAATTCAATATGGTACATAGGACTGAAAAAAAAATCAAAGAAGTTGATATAAAATTTAGTGTTAAGCATGACTCACAAGTCTTAAACATTCAATCAGAAGAATGTCCATGACATTCAAATGCTCTCCTTACACTTTGTCTAAGAGACTATAGAACATTCACAAGCATCATCTAATTTGATTTTTATAAGGAGACAGGATGGGTATTATTATCCTTATTACACAGATGAGGCAATTACACTTCAGAGAGGTTAAATAACCTGTCAAATGTCATAAAGCGAGTAGGTCACCTGTCTCCTGATCCAAGCTCTTACCATCAGGACATGCTGCCATTTTTAGAACATTAACTGTGGGAAGGACAGAAGCTATGACAATGAGGGAACTTATAAAATGTGGACACAGCATCCTACAGTGATGTGTATCCTGGAGCCCAACTTTCTAAAGGCAGCACCAATTAAGATACTACTTCATAGGACTGGATTAATCATGACCTCTAAGACCTTTCAACTTGAAGCCTTGATTACTTCAGTGGATAGAATTTCAGACAATATAGTCTTCTTCTGAGAGAAACCTTTGCAAAAATTTTGGCCTGTTAGAACTAAGTTTCCGTGGCCAAAGCTGAGAAGAGGAACCAAACAACAGTATGGGCAATCTGGGCATGCAGGGAAAAAAATGCAAAATTTTGTTGCTCTCAGCCCCTTTGTGTTTTGTAATGAAAGAAAATACAGTTTAAAGATATGATTGCTCATTTTAGACAGTCCTATAAGCAACAACGATAATGGTAATGCTGAAGAAATTATCAATTAATATTTAATTTCTAACATATATTATGCAAACCAATTAAGGGACCACCTTAATGAAATCTTACAAATCAATAAAATCTTTAATTTGCATCCAGTCCACTACCTCCATATATTAGCCTCCCTCTTGTTTATTCATCCATAAGAGCTGAAGTCTACTTTCCAGTCTTACTGTCTAGGAGGGAGGTAAGACATTTATGTAACTAGAATATCAAAGTAGAAACAATCCAGGAAATGTATGAATAAAATTCTGTAAGTAGAAAGAAATTACTTCCAGCTAGAGAATGAAAGCATGTTTTGTGAAGAAGATTGGAAAGGGTTTGAATGTACCCAGAAAAGATACCTGTGGGTGAATGGCAGCTTGATTAATGGCATGGAGGTGGGAAGGCATGGAGTGCATGTCCAGGGAGAAGAGTTTTAGAACAGTAATAGTGAGAAATAAGATTGAGTGATTGCCAGATTTTGGAAAGCTCTGAAGGTAATGCTAAAGGCTGTGGATGTCAGCATATGGATACTGAAGAACCAATGAGAGTTTCAGAGCAGGGGAATGTTGCAAGAAGACCAGTTTACTGGAGGATTCGAAAGAAGGATAGACCGGAAGAAACTAATTAATTGACTGATTTTATTCTTTGTGACTATTGAGCTTTAAAAACAATATTAGTTACACAAGTGTGGGGTTAAAGGCCTGGATATATCTTTTAAATTAATTAATCAATTAATATATTAATCGATTAATGAATTTATAGGCTGAAGTAGGTTACAAAAAGAAAAGCAGTTAGAGAGAAGTGTGCAGAGTTGAGTAGTAACCATCAGTGATGCCTGGGTTGGCAGGAAGAATAGGACAAAGGTAGAGTGAAGGTGAGACCACAAACTTTCATTCCAATTATAATTACACTGAACTTTGATTCCACTGTTCAGCACTTTTAATTGAAAGATCTCTGAACACTTTGCAAATATTAAGTAATTAAGACTCATAGGACCCTAGAGGTGCAGGCAACTATAATTATCCCCATTTCGTACAGGAGGAAAGACGACCAGAGTTTTTAATCAACTCATCCACTCGCTGCGGTTCCCCTGATAGAACAAGGTCAGAACTCCAGGTTCCAAAGGAAATTAGGCCTTGTACTACAGGGACTAGTTTGTTCCATTTCTCTACATTATTTCCCCATTATATACATATTGCTTAGCCAAGAAGACTAAACAAACAAATAAAAAACCACCCACCACAAAACCCCCCATAAGAATTCCTCAAAGAAAATAATTGGTAGTTGAAATCCATAAATAAAATGGAAAAAACATGTAATGATCATTACAGGTACTCACCTACTTATCTGGATGGCCATTCAATTAAAACTAATAAATATTTTAGTAAATGACACTTGACATATCTAATATTTCAGATATTAAAAAGCTTGGAAGGAAGTGCCTTTTAAAATGTAGTTTTTAACCATAATGTAGTTTTTGTCCTAGTATCCAAATACACTGCCTATAAAACATAGCCCTTCATAGCAGAGGACCCTCTGATCCCCCGGTATGCCCATGGTGTTAAGTGAAACTTGCAGACATTATTTAAACTCACTAAGAGTGCCAGCAAGATTGCTGATTCTTACCACAGTGATGCACACCTGTAACTATTATACCATAAGAAAAAACTGTATATTCTCCTGAATCATTAATCTGATAGGTAAATTTATATATGCATCTTTGATAGAAAGTACATAGCTCTGGTCCTGTTACCTCCCACTATTTCCCAACCTATCCCTGAAAAAATAAGCATTTTTCTACTGGCAGGAGGTCTACCCCTCTTCAAGAGTAAAACTAGACCATATGCTCCATAAGGATAGGGATTGGGTATTCTTCTTTGAATTACCACCTAGAGCAATTTGTACGGTAGCATGCACAAACTAGGTTCCCCCAACACACTGAATAACTCTTTGTGCTGGTAATATTTGTCTAGTATTTAGGAAGGTGCAATTAAAGTAAGAGCAGTAAGTCTTAAAGTGGGCTGAAATGATGTCATGAATTTGGAATAAGGGATAAATAATGCCCAGCACAAGGACCAGATCCAGGCAGAGAACATCCTACCTGGCATCCTGACCCCAGGCATAGCTGCCACCATCCAAAGGGCTCTAAGTGCTTCTACCATTGTTGCCCTAGGAAACTGACTGTTCTGCTGTAACTGATGATGTCTTGCTGAAAACTAAAGGCACCCCAAACCCAGTCCCATCTGGGCCTTGCCCTCCTCCTCTACCTCCTTGTCACAGAGCAACACTGCCCCAATAGCACACACCTCTAGTCTATAATACAGAAGTCTTAGCATCAAGCATACCCAAGCCACTTGCATATCAAATGAGCTTATCTGAAAATACTTGATAATATACTTTAAAACTACTATTTTTTAGTTTACAGGACCCAAATGGCATTCGACATTCAATTAAAAAGTTTAACCTCTTTAATCAGGATTCTGTTTTCGTTACAATTTCAGGTGGGATGTGTTACAATTCACTAAAGTTTAGATTTAACAATATTCTAACTACTGAGTTATCAAAAACAATGTATTATTTACCAAATTCCTATACATGGTAGACAGTGACATTAATTAAGAAGATAATGCCAATTGGTTCCATGAAGTCTCAGTGACCCACTTTGTAATGAAGAACCTGGAAAAATTATCAAGTATCACATTTAATGACAGGTGTTCTACAACTACTGTGAAATCATGTGGGGGAAAAACTCCTGTAATGGGATCATGACTCTGAAAATGATAAATAGAGAGCTAGGAAAACAAATGTCATTGTAACACTTGTAGGCATTTGCATTGTACTTAAATATGTATAAAGACTTTGAAATTTGTAGAAAATTTTCAAATATGAAATTAATTTTATGCAACCTAAAGTCTCAAACTTCAGATAGTTTTTTGAGTGCTACATTTATAAATTATGCATATTAATACAATTCAAATTTGTTACTAAAAATATTCTAACAAAAGGAGAAAATTATGGGGTCTGAAATTAGAGTTTTAGGTAACATAAGTATGAGGTAAACTTCTGCAGGCTGAAATTAAGTGAAATCTTATTTCTCAAAGAGTGAGATGGATCAGCAGCTTTAGTGCAACCTGGGAGCTTATAAGAAATGCAGAAATCTCAGCTTCCCCTCCCCCAGCCCACCCACCCCACCCACTCAGTCAGAACCTGCATTTCAACAAGATACATACAGTTCAAGGTGATTCATATACTTATTAAAGTTTAGAAGCACTAGACGAAATGATAAAGAGAAAGGAAGCTGCTTAAGATAAGGGAATGAAAAGGTTAAAGTCAACGTAAGTATTATGGTACTTTCTCAGCATGCCATGGGGTTACCTGTCATCTTCTGTCTTTGGTTCAACTTGTTTTATGGGGATATTTATGTGGGAAATTCATCTTTGCTTTTGTGATGGTATTAAGTAAAATATGAGTTCCCTTTATGTCAACTGGCTTTTCCACTATTGTGGTTATGTCATAAAGTATAGGATTCCTATAAATGTTTATAGAGTACTGTTGACCTAAATCTGGACTTGTACTCAGTCGTTAATTTTTACCTAAATGCTACAAGGCAAGTGCAATCATAACTGGCCTCCCTGATCACTTAACGCAGCCTAATATCACTCACTCAATCAGAATCATATTACAAATGATATGACCAGCTGTAGCAGGTAGTAGACTTCCAGGCACACTAATATTGTTTTCAGATGGATGTCTCTGGTCCTTGTGAGTTCTTTCTGTCCTGAAATGGCGAAACAGAGACAGAGGCAGGGAGAACTGACTCACTCACTCAATGGCAGATTTCTTATTTCTAGACTTGTCCTGAAGCCAACAGATCCAGCTCTCTCCTACCAAGTACCAGGAAATTTAAACAAAACAAAACAACACATAAGATAAAACAGCAGCAGCAGCAGCAAAAAAATCTTAAAATACATTATTATTAATGTAAGTATCAAGCATCAAAAGCCCCTAAGTTTCCCAGCAGGTAACCCAATCTTTCAGTTGGTGTCCAATATTTGGGATCATTTGCTTCAAGAATGAAATACCTCAAATGGTAAAAAAAAAAAAAAAAAAGAAAGAAAATTTCCAGAGAAAAGTGTAAAATTTTTTGAGTTGAACATTGTGAGGGAGTTGATGGGGGCAGTTTTGTAAACAGAGTTGGAGACTGGTAAACTGTTTAGCTTTTTTACAAAGGACTATAAAGATTGCTAGTTTCCAAACACCAGGAAGTCACCAAGTTCACCAGTCTAAACGCAAACGACTCTCACTAGAAGCCTGATAGTGCTGTTGTTAAATCATTTACAAATAGGTGGGGCTGAGATGACACATAGCCCTACTTTCCTAGGTGTTATCTCAAGTACGGTTGGGTTCCACCTTCAGCCGCACATTGAAAAGTACAGATGTCAACACAGCTAAGGGACTGCCTCCTCCAAGTTATACACAAGGCATACCTACTAACAGGGGATGTTGTAAGAGCCAGGCAGGGCACAGTCTTTCAAGTCCCTGCATCCACAAATCAGCATGCTCTGTACCAAAAACATAAATAAACCAAAAATGCAAGGGTGACGAACTGCATTCTTTGTCCCTAAGGGGAGGAACATGCAGTAACTCTCAGACCCAAAGATAAAGGGAATCCCCTTTGTAAAAAAAGAAGTTTGCCATTATGTGGGGATTGGGAACGTGCCAGAACAATCGCAATTTTTTAAAAAAAGAGAGAGAGAAAGAAAAAGAAAGACCAGTCTGTCTTATTTCCATTTCTTTCTTCAGAATTGGCAACTTTTTTTTTATTATTCATTTATTTATTTCAGGAATTGGCAACTTTTAATCAACAGGTCGTTTTTAGAATATTGCTAGACACCCGAGGTCCTGCCATGAGTTGCCATGGTAATTCTGACAGCTGAGAGCCAACACCCCACTAGACACTGTCACCTCACAACCACTCTCTTAATGGACCCCAGAGCTGTGGTAAACGCACGTCCTTCCCAGTTTTTCCACAGATGGTGCTCCTGAAATTTTCCACAGCTAGTGTATTCTTGTGGTTAATTAGTTACCTGAGCAATTTCTATCATAGAAAGAATATCTGTACATAATTAAACCCATCTTAGGACCAAGCTGGCAAGCTTCAACGTCATTAACCCAGCAAGGGCTAAAATGAGCATGGGATGGATAATTTTCACCAGATGAAGGGACCTCACTGGATTAGACCTTATCCTCTGAAGTACATAGAACTTTAAATTTTAAAAAGCAAGAGAGGAGAAAACAGGTGGGGGAAGAAACTGGAAAGCTGAGTTGCCTCTAGAGAGAAAAGAATAACGTTCCTTTTTGAACTACTATCAAGAAATCCTGGGGAAGAGATAAAATTAGTAAGAGAAGGCTATTAGCTCTGTGTTGCTCACCTTTATGAGACCATTTTCGGGGATCGGTTTGTTAAATTCCACTGAAGCGCGGAGGCACACACCACAGCCCTCCTCCTGAGACGCACAGTCATACCACACAGAAGCGTGTGGGCAGATGCCAAAACAAGTGAGGACACGCAACCTTTTCTGTAGAAACTCAATGCTCTGAGCAGCGATGAGGATTAACCTTGTGTGCACATGGAGAAAACTGGTGGCTCCACACATCCACTTGTCCTTCGGGTTATTTTTACATCCAACTCTATAATTTCTTTTAATTACTTACTGTAAAGCACGGGAAAGTGCTCATTGTTTATAGCTTAATAGAGGAGGAAAAATAATTGAATATGTTCTCCTGCCCACTGCTCTAGCCCAGCTCCCAACTCTTCGGAGTGTCACTGTTCATCTGAACAGCACAAGTAAGGCAGTTTCCAGGCCCTATTCAAGATAATGAGCCATGTGGGCCCTATTCAAGAAACTGGCTGTGTTGCAGAGGTACTATAAAATAAAAGGGAAAATATGAACATCTCAGATGACAAAAGATCCATACGGCTGGCCAGAAAATGTCCACATCACTTAAACCATCAGAATATACCTATATGGAAACGTTCACTTCTGTGGTTCCATGAATAACAGGACTGGGAGAACATCTGTGCATCTCCACCCTTTTCAGTAAACATTGATTCCTGTGAATGACATACAAACTCAAATACCAATATATTTAATCTAAGCACAGGACAGAGACTGTATTTTTACACAGTATCTATAAATAAATACAGTACTATATTTGTTGTCGGTCGTGGTAGATGGGTGAGATCTTTGGAAGATGCTCTGGGCAGCTGTATAAATGATAAATAATATCAAACTTCTCTTTGAATTAAAAATGATTTAAAAAATAATATTAGGCTGGTGCAAAAGTAACCGTGGTTTTAGCATTGCTGAAATTTGCTTTTTGATATTGGAATACATTCTTAAATAAATGTGGTCATGTTATACATCATTTTAATGTACATTTCTCACTTTATGCTGTTTTGCTAATGACTTATTATTTGCTGTTTATTTTATATTTATTTTAGACTGTGGAAATGATGTTAGACAAAAAGCAAATTCAAGAGATTTTCTTATTTGAGTTAAAAATGGGTCATACAACAGCAGAGACAATTTGAAACATCGACAAAGCATTTGGCCCAGGAACTGTGAACAAACGTACAGTGCAGTGGTGGTTCAAGAAGTTTTGCAAAGGAGACAAAAGCCTTGAAGATGAGGAGCACAGTGTCCAGCCATTGGAAGTTGACAACAAACAGTTGGGAGCAATCATTGAAGCTGATCCTCTTACAACTATATGAGAAGTTGCCAAAGAACTCAACGTCAACCATTCTGTGGTCATTCAGCATTTGAAGCAAACTGGAAAGGTGAAAAAGCTTGATAAGTGGGTGCCTCATGAGCTGACCGAAAATGAAAAAAAAATTGTCGTTTTGAAGTGTCCTCTTCTTGTATGCAAAAACAACAAACCATTTCTTGATTGGATTGTGATGTGCAACAAAAAGTGGATTTTATACAATAACCAATGGTGATCAGCTCAGTGGTTGGACCGAGAAGCAGCTCCAAACCACTTCCCAAAGCTATACTTGCACCAAAAAAAGATCATGGTCACTGTTTGGTGGTCTGCTGCCAGTCTGACACCACAGCTTTCTGAATCTCAGTGAAACCATTACATCTGAGAAGTATGCTCAGCAAATTGATTAGATGCACCGAAAACTGCAATGCCTGCAGCTGGCATTGGTCAACAGAAAGGGCCCAATTCTTCTCCATGACAATGTCTGACTGCACTTTCCACAACCAATGATTCAAAAGTTCAACAAACCGGGCTACGGAGTTTATCCCCCTCCATCATATTCACCTCTTGCCAACCAACTACCACTTCTTCAAGCTTCTTGACAACTTTTTGCAGGGAAAACGCTTCCACAACCAGGATGCAGAAAATGCTTTTCAAGAGTTTGTGGCATCCTGAATTTTTACACTACAAGAATAAACAAACTTACTTCTCATTGGCAAAAATGTGTTTATTGTAATGGTTCCAATTTTGATTGATAAAGATGTTTTGAGCCTAATTATAATGATTTAAAAGTCATGGTCCAAAAATCACAATTACTTTTGCACCAACCTAATAGCTGGTCAGATGTGGTGATTCACACCTGTAATCCTAGCACTCTGGAAGGCCAAGGCTAGAGGATTGCTTGAGACCAAGAGTTCGAGACAAGTATGAGCAAGAGCAAGACCACATCTCTACAAAAAGTACAAAATTTAGCTGGACATGGTGACACGCACCTGTAGCTCCCAGCTACTCAGAAGGCTGAGGCAGGAGGATTGCTTGAGCCCGGGAGTTTGACATTGCATGAGCTTTGATGACCCTACTGTACGCTAGCCCGGGAGACAGAGCAAGCTCAAAAAAAAAAAAAAGCTAACATTTATTAACTATGAAGTAGATAATTTGATTATCCACCATTTATAGCTGAGGAAACTGAGGTTCAGAGATTCAGGAAATTACCAAAGACTATACACAAGGCATGTGGTAGAGATGGAAGAGGAAACCAGGCTGGCTTGCAGTGCTTCTCTCCATATTGGATCAGGTATGGATGGGGTGTCTTCTATTTTGAAAGAGGTCTACTTGGCAGAGATATTCTGTAGACCCTAGGCACCAGTTTCTTACTTATTTAAGCAAAGTACCATATGGTCATTTCTGATTAGCAGTTTCTTTACATACTAATTCCACAGAGGTTAATATAACCCTAATGTTTCTTCATTACTACCCTTTTCCAAATATTGAATTATTCTCACAAGGTACCAACAAACTATCCATGAAGGTAATATGTTTGAGATGTCAGAACATTTTTCCCTGAGACTATCTCTTGGGGTGTTGGAATAGAACCACATGTTTTTCAGACCAGTAACCACAACTACCAAATACTCCTCTGTCGACTCTACTTGAGTAAGAGTTTTCAATCGAGGCCCAAGTGTCAATGTGCCTTTTAAAAAAATAATTGTGACCTAAAATCTTTCTTTTTAGCACTCAAACCTAATCCCCTCAAAGTCTTGTGGTCTGATACCCTGCACCACCCCACTTGCGACCCATCTTTGTGTCCTGTTCTTCAGGGATATAGCTGAGGGCCTGAGGTGCAAGTGAAAAGAAAGGTATAGCAAGACAATCTCAAATTTATTCTCAAGGAGTAATTCAGATAACTGGTTAAGACCACAAAGACAGCAGAACAGACGGTCCAGCATGGATAGAGCGTCGGACGCTCACAGATTGTGCCAACAAGAGTAAAAGAGTCAAAACAGCCAAAGGAATGAGGGTCATGGAATGGATTCTCTCCCACCAAAGTGGTACCTGGAGGCCCTGAGCACAAATGACAAAGGCGATTGGACCCCACAGCCACACTGATGCAAAACATATATCTGGGCTGACATTCTGAATGTGAGTGGTGGGTTAGATGAAGAAGGTACCAAGGACAACACCCTACTCCTGGCCCTAATCAGGCCTTGGAAGAGAGCAGACTTTTAGAGAAGCAGCTGCAAGGAGCCTGAGAACAAAACTGGAAATGCCTGTTGTGGAAGGCTTCACTGGCATTATCTGCAAAAGAAAATGTGTATTTGTCATTGGTGTGTCAGCTAGCCTATCCGTATGCCCCAGAAAGATCTCTTGTGTAGACCAGATACAGTCATTGATGCAACTATCCAACTGCAACTGTTCTGTAAAAGGGAAAAGGAGTGGCTTTCCCCTAAAAAGTGGTCCGATCGACAATTCTATCAAAAACAAACAAACAAACAAAAAGAATGTCCATTTGGATGGAATAATCACTTTGCCTGGCTCCATTTACCACACTTTTCTATGCAGTAGACCTGAAGGGGATTTCTTCTGTCCTCAGAGAAAGGTAAGACTAAGAATCAATCTTTCTAAAGAGAATGGTAAAAAGTTATATGAGGATGACCTGGAATGTATACCTTGTAAAATGTGGAGATGTTATCTAGGCCACAAATCACAGTGTTTTTATATGATGCCCTGTTTGTCTAATGCAGGAAACTGCCTGGCAACTTTAAGGAAGAAATCTAGCAATATCACATCATAGTTCAATGTTCATACTACATTTTGGCAGTTTTATCTTATAAAGTACTTGTTACTTAATTACAAATCTTGGGGAAGTACAAAATCATTCCTCAAAAACTTATCCCTTGGATATGGAGGTTCCAAGCTTAGCAAGACTTCCTCTGTGATTTAAGATACATCTCTTGAACTCAGTTCCTGGAAAAATGTTAACAGTTGAGAAAAGGGCACTGAAAGCCTGATACATGGTGCATTGCGGTGGAATAATTTCTCTTTCTGTTCTAACAAAACACTGTTGTGTTCTTTAGGTCCAGCATTGCTAGTTAGGTGAATAATGAATGCATCCTTAACTTTCCATGACAGGAAATTCTGTAAGTGGCAACGTGGGTCCCTTCCATGTGTGTCACTAGTACTGGCACAAGCCCATGGCTATGGTGAGGCACTATTTCCATTGGAACTGATGCCTGCACCAGCTCTTGGAACTGTGTAGTATTCCCACTGCAAACTAGAGACAAGGTAAAAGACTGAGTCTTCATTTAGAAGTTTGCCTCCCATTTCTCATCTCATCTCACACACTCTGTTTGGCGAGGCTATAGAGAAACAGGTATTCTCATCCACTAATGGTGGATGTAAAAACAGTCCAAGTCCTTTGCAGGACAATTAGGCAATACCTATCAAAATATAAATGAATTTTCCTGCTGACCCAGCAATTCTGCTTCTGGGAATAAATGTACAGATGTAGGTACACATGTACAAAATGAAGTATATACAAGGCTATTAATTGCAACAAGGTATATAATAGCAAAAATACTAAAAATAGTATTATTTTTAGTATTTCTAGCTACAGGAAAGTAGATAAACTATAGCATATACTTAGAATCCATGGAACTGTATGGAAGAATATTTCTCTATATACTAAAATGGAAAGCTCTTTGGAATATATTGGTAAGCAATAAAAACAAGGTGCAAAACAATATATAATATACGGCATGCTACCTTTGGTTTAAAAAATGGGGGAAAATTGCTGGGCACTGTGGCTCACACCTATAATTCTAGCACTCTGGGAGGTCGAGGTGGGAGGACTGCTTGAGCTCAAGAGTTTGAGACCAGCCTGAGCAAGAGCAAGACACCATCTCTACTAAAAATAGAAAAACTTAGCCGGGCATGGTGGCGCATACCTGTAGTCCCAGCTACTTGGGAGCCTGAGGTCGAAGGATTGCTTAAGCCCAGGACTTTGAGGTTACTGTGAGCTAGGCTGATGCCATGGCACTCTAGCCCAGGCAACAAACCAAGATTCTGTCTAAAAAAAAAAAAAAAAAAATCTAATCTAAAAAATGGGGGAAAATAACAACACATATTCATGTTTACTTGTATTTATATAAAACGCACTATAAAGGATTCACAAGAAAGTAATACAAATGATCGTCCATTGATGGTATGTGTTGGGGGAAACAGGTGAGTGAGGAACACATAGAGCAAGACCCCTCAGCTTCTTTTTAATACTATTTTGATTTTTGAATACTACAAATTAACTATCAAAAAATTAACTAAAAAATCACCAATGTAAATAAAAATGTTTAGCCTAGTGGCTTTACTTTTGGCACCAAACCATCTCCCACAATGCTCTGATGCAACAGATATTCCAGAGGTTTCCTTTGCTTGTGTGTGTCCTGGTGGTGATGGCAATTAAGAAGTCTGGTCTGAGATTAAGAATCTCAGTCTGGGGGACACTTCCCTGGAAAAAGCTAGTTCGAGGTGGGATAAGTGGGTATGGAGGACAGTCCCTGGGTCTGCGAGCTGCAGACCTGAGTTCTGCTCCTGCCTAACTTTCTATTAAGTTGACCCTATGAAATGGCTGATATTTGACCACTGTTTACCAACAAATTAGACATATTCATGGGTGAACATGCTGCCTCACCTCTGTGATACAACGAGGGCAAGTATACCCACCCTGCCTGATTTTCAGCATCACAGCAGGGATTGTTAATAGATGGAAAAGGACTTTTAAACTGTAAAGGGCAATTCTACAAACAAATTTTATAAAATACGACGCAAGCCTGAGGGGTGACCATGGGCAAACACAGGCGGGGAATGGGACCCAGTACGTGAGATACTGAGATAGTGGAAAGAAGAGGAAACTTCCAAAAGATAAAATCTAAATATAAACCAAAAAACAACAGCAGGCTGATGCAAAGCGGAAGATGTGGTTAATATGCGGTCATCTGCAATTGAACATACTGCAAATTCTGTAAAAACTACTAGGGAAATCATGGAGACAGATCTGGGAGCAAACTATAAGGATACAGACTTGAACATGAGTGAGAGATCAATGTTGTATGATAACCCAAAAGGATGGTCCTTATTCCTGGTGATCAGTGTAGTTGTTGGAGATATGTGCCTGTTGCACACAGGTAGGCCTCCAACTTACCTCCAAAATCAAATGCAAACTTTAAACACTTCTGAAAATGTTCCCTAGAGGACCCTTTACCCCACATTTAGAGACTAAATGAAAAACCACTCTGTAAAATGGCAAAAAATAAAACTCAACAAACTTCTCAACTCCATATGTACAGTCATCTGGAAAACAGATCTCCCATTAAACGGATGGTCAAAGCTGAACCACAATGTTAAACTCATCACGAACATTCAAGGGCTGCTTTCCTTACCTTCCTGAAGTGAAACATTCCAAAAGGCTAGAAATAACCACATGACCAAGTTCAGAGAAGGTGCTCCAACTTGGTGCTGCTATCCAGACACTGGGTTAGGAAACCAGTTATTGGGAACTCAGAAAAAGCAGGTAAAGTATTCCTATTTTGATTAGGCAAGGCCTTTGTGCAGGGTGTCTGGTTTCAGCGGGGTCTAAGTAGTCTAACTGGTGTACGCTCAGGGACTACCTATTAATGAAATGAGGCATCTTGACTTTAGGCCCCAGGCTGAGAAGCTCTGAGGCCACTTTGGGCCAAATATAATGTCCTCTTAGCTCCAGCTTCATGTTTCATGGCAGACCATGTTTCATTGCAGAAATTTCTCTAGGAGGTTTACTATGTTATTTCAAGTCAGGGCCTCCTCTTGCACAAAAGGCTTAAACTGCCTCTGATTAAGAATTAAAAATGTGTTATATTTTAGTTAATTATTCATTTGTTCATTCAGCAAAGGTTAATTAATAACCTACCACGTTGAGATGTACTTTGCTTTAGGAAAATCATTTTTAAGGTTGCTTCATGAAAAGTGGGAATATTAGTTTGGTAATTCTTAATGGATTTGTTAAGTGATTACCCCAAGTTTAAATCATCACTGATTTTCAAGTATGACAAGAAAAGCAGAGACCCATGGAAATGGGCACACTCCCACCTGTCAACAGCCCTCAAGAGGGATGTTTAAGTATTACCCCAAATGGTCAATTTTACATGGTTAATCATTTAGTTAGAGGTTCACAAGATCAAAAACAATTCTTAAGAAAATGTTTACGTGAACACAGGGACAATGAGTGGCTACCTCCAAAGTGTATGTCGGGGCAGAGATACAAGCTCCTGTTTCATCAGCAGAGTGCTGGTTGGTCAGTTGAAGCTGAAGATCAGAACCAGCTGTGTTTCTGTCATTCCCTCAAGGGAAGAGAACTCAACTGTAGACTATGTTTATTCCATGATGGGAGGGAAAAAAATCATAAATTTTTTAAGCTTTATTTCTGCCTCTTCTCCCTTCAGAGCTACAGAGGTCACCCAAATTTCTGTGTCTAGGTTATCTCTGAAACCTTTTCTTTTAGATTTCGAGTCATCAGACTTACAGCTTAAGATGACTATGATTTAGCCTCTTTCTAAAATTTACTTTTTAACTATTTGTTCATTTGACAGACATTCTCTGAGCACAGGCACTGGAGACACCAAAATGAATGACACAGAATCTCTCTCTTTGGGGACATCACTGTTAGAGGGGGTATGGGGCATGGGCTAGACACTTAAACCAACAATATAGTACATGCTGTAACTGACATTTTCACAAAGGGGCATTCCCAAAAGAGGGAATGAAGAGGAGAGGACACTTTTGGCCCAGGTATTGTTCAATGTAGAGCAAAAGATTATAATATCTGATTTGCTATCCTCTTAGCATTATGACCCATAAAAGCAAGACAAAGAACCCATGAAGAGTTCAATGTTGGTGAGCTTCTGGGCAGATACATTGGAAACCATAACTCATTTATAGATACTTAGCTAGAACTGATTTTCCATTCTAAATGCCTTCCTTGCTGATAACAACAATGCTGAAATATCTCTTTTCCATGTGGGCAAGACATGTTGAATCACTTAGCAAATACCTACAGGGCCACCTACTATGTGCCCAGCAGTCAGCTATGTGCTTTGGGGACTAAGACAATGTAGGAGACATATTTTTGCTTTCAAAGCATTTACAATCTAATTGCAGAGTTAATACTGAAATATGTGAGATGAAAAAAGTAAAATTAGTTTTTTGGGATAAGGACCATATCTCATGCAACTTTGAAAAACCTACCATTATATATTTCTGGTAATCATATACCTCCTCCCCTTGGGATTTTGAATTGAGAGTAGAATAGAAACAAATTGCCAATGGGAATCAAAATACAGGGTAAGCCTCAATTTCAGTGCAGTGCTCCACTGCTTTGGTTCACATGCTATATACAGTCCAGAAGATGACAGATCTCTTGTCTTTTCACAGAAAGGAGCAAGGAATGGGGACAAGGATCTAGAATATTCCTTTGATAGTGTTCCTTTTTAGAAAGTACCCTTGTGGAAATACAGGATCGGGGGAAAGGATTTCCCTCAACATTGTTCTAGACAAAGAGAATTAAAGTAATTTGTCGAAGATCAAAGAGCTAGTAAGTGGTGGGCCTAAAATTAAATTTGATCTTCAGGCCTAGAAATGCAGGTACCAGGCCTGGTCTACCTCATGAAATTTCTATTTAGGAAATTCTTCTTTCAAGTCAAGAAACTATCCTGAGCAGGATACTCTAGAACATCTTTCTAGACTAAAACATTGTACCTGCAACTCCTAGCATAGGATCTAACAGAAAGACATACAATAATGATTTAATGGTTATATAACTGCTTATACAATTAACTACTAAGTTGTGAGGTGCAGACCCAGGAGCTCTAATTAGGGCAGGTTTATTATGGACAGGGGCCTTTCTAGAGGAAGTAGAATTCCAGGTGGGTCTTGAAGAATGAATAGGATTTCAATAGATAAAAGGAGCAGAAAAAGTCACAAATAAACAAATTAGACTCAGAGAATTACAACAAAACAGAGTCTGAGTTTTGTCAACCTTGCTTCTGACGCCAATTTAGTTATGAAGCATGCTGATGAAGCTTTGTATTGTCTTGATAACAAGTCATTAAAAATGTTGTTTTTTTGGAGCTGAAAAGTACTACTAATAAAAACAGTGGTTGAAATTCATTAGGCATTTACTATGCCAAGCACTGTTCTAAGCACTTCATACGTATTAACACATTTAATCCCTACCAATACTCTGTTAAGAGATCAATGCACAGAGAATTTAAGTTACTTGCCCGAGGTCAAAGATCTAGCAAGCATTAGGCCTGGGATCAAACTCGATCCTGGGGCTCAGGAATATTGTCCCAGGTCTTTTGCTCTCATGTGGAAGTTTCTTATCAGAAAATGTCTTTGGAGTCAGAAGAAAACCTTCCGCAGGCCTCCCATCTCAAAGCCTCTGAATTTCTGATTATTTACAAGGCTGCAAATCCCTTCTAACCATGCTCTAATCCAAGTATTTGGACAATGAAGTAAATGATAAGTCTCTCTAAATCATAGGATATTCAGTTTATTTGGTTTCTAATTCAGGAATTCCCAAACTTTCCTGTACATCTGAACCACCTGTGGAAGTTTCTGAACATAATATAGGCCTGGGGGCCCTATCCCAAATCTACAAATCTCAGATATTAGGACTTCATATCTATAGTTTTTAAAAGTTTCAGAAGTAATTCTGATGATCGTCATTGTTTCTTTGTTGTTGTTGTTTGTTTGTTTTGAGACACAGTTTCGCTCTGTCACCTAGGCTAGCGTATAGTGGCATCATCTTAGCTCACTGCAACCTCAAACTCCTGGGCTAAAGTGATCCTCCTGCCTCAGCCTGAGTAGCTTGGACTATAGTCGAGCGCCACTGTGTCTCGCTAATTTTTCTATTTTTGGTAGAGATGGGGTCTTGCTCTTCTTCAGGCTGGTCTTGAACTCCTGACCTCAAGCAATCTTCCCATCTTGGCCTCCCAAAGTGCTAGGATGAAAGGCCTGAGCCACTGCACCTGGTCTGATCACCAAGTTTGAGAATCCCTGGCTATATTATGTTCTATTTTGTTACTATCTCTAATAGCCCACTTACTAAGATCATCAGCTTTAAGCAAAATTATAACTAAGAAGCTCAAGGAACAACACATCAAAATCATATATTCATTTTCCCTCTTTCCAAGAGTTTTTTCCTTAAAAAAAAATAAAATTCAAAAACTTCTTAGAATAAACATTTTTTTATCTTCCCACTACTATTTTTTTTTCCTTGGCACACAGAAGGGTGTCAGACTCTGCTGTAGAAAGAAAAGTGAATACTAGGCCAGGGTGACAATAGCCTGCACCTGCTCTAGGCCCTCACATTATTCTACTAATGAAGTATCACAAGAATGGAAAAACGAGCACCCTAGGTACTCACCATCAAATTGGTATTAACTGACTTAACTGACCAACACTTAAGTGCACATATAGTAGTAACATTCATCAGGTGTCAGGCAGGTGGGAGTGGGGAGGAGGGGATGGGTATAGTTATACCTAATGGGTGCAGTGTGCACCGTCTGGGGGATGGAAACACTTGAAACTCTGACTCAGGTGGGGCAAAGGCAATATAGGTAGCCTAAACATTTGTACCCCCATAATATGCTGAAATTAAATAAATAAATAAATGCATCAAGGGTGAAATATGGTTTCTTACTTGAATACTGTAGGTCATGGCTACAGACAACCTGGGTGGTTGTAAGAGAACTGGGTTAGGTGAAATCACTGAACTGTAATCCTTGCTCTGGTTCTATAGCTGTGCATTTTTGATCATTATTTAGCTTTTCTGAGTTTCAGTTTCCCCTTCTTGTTATATGCAAATAATATCTGCCCAGTCTTTTGGTGGGGGGGTATTTGCAGTATCAAATGAAATGAGACATGTGAGTATATTTTTTAGTGTATGGACTACCACACATTTGGAAAAGATTATTATCAAAGTATGCAATCTTATCTACATGACTTTAGCCAGTAAAATCAGATCGGAATCTTAGGGACAACAAACCAGCTAACTTTTGGTTCTTATACCTATGCCTAACTAGGGCACTGCACGAAGGCAAGTTTTTATAACTCCTCATGTTGCTTGGACCAGCTATGGTGAGGTTCTCCTAGGTTTTTATATGAGACTGACTCTGAGGAGCAATTACAGGCTCTGGAACAACAGATGCTACCGCGTTTAAGAAAGTCATTGTTAGAGATGTGAAAACCAGAAAATAATCTGGTATTTTAGGAAAAGCATTTTAAAATAAATTTCATTAATGATAAGACATTTGAATGACTAATAAAACATTTAAGATAAGGTCATCCTGTATTGCTTCTCAACAATTATACATGATTATTTCTAAAAATTATGCAATGCAAAAAATTTCGTATTTTTAAAGCAATATCTACTTTATCAGGTTACCATTTGTGAATGTTCTCAACAAGCAGGTGAATACAGCTCTCAGTGAAAGCGCAAGTGAATGGTCACAGAAATGGGCAGCAAGACTGTCATTTGCATGATTGCCCTGCTCAGGTGTGAGAGAGAAGGCTAGGCACTTGGCTGTAGGTTTGGTATTGGAAGGAAAGTGGAACCTATTCTCATTTCCTCGTCCTGTGATTTTTTTTTTTTTTTTTTTTTTTTTTTTGCGATTCACAAAAGAACTATGCAAATATTTGCTTCCTTTCTGTATATCAAGAGGTTAAACATTTCCGAGTTGATGATGCTAAATTGTGCTCCAGTTATATTAGCATATTTACACGATCCATGAATAGCACCTGCGGATTCTTACACTACATGCTTGAGCAAAATCACCTGCTGACTTCACAGTGAAGGGAGACCTAACCAGTGAATGTGTTTCTAGCAAACTCAAGAAATGTCATTACTAAATTACTAAGTTAAACATGTTACTAACTAATGTTTAAAGGCAAAATAGTATTTGCTAAACTGATTTTTTGTCTTTTTCCTCATTCGGCATAATCATGAAACCAACTTCTAGTAAATGGAAACATTCTCACAATTTAAGTTTTTTAAGGAGACACACAGAATTTATAAATACTGTCAAATTAAAGACACATTCCTGAATGCTAGGAGACCTGTGCATGTAAGAAAAAAAAAAATCCATCATAAAGTCAGTGGAAGCAAACAGTATCTTTGGTCCAGAATTTTCCTTCTATTGTGGCTTCTGTTGTAGAGCCATTGCTGCAATAGTTCCTCATGAAATACTCTTAAATAGCAAAATGGCTTAAGATATTGTCTAACAAGCATTTTTGTTGTCTTAATTTGAACATAAAATGATACCTGAAAATCAGAGGATAAAAAAAGTTCAACCTCTAAAAGAGAGAAATAAGTTCTTTCAAAATGTTACGGTCAATAAATGAAAATACAGTATGGGCAAGAAGTTCTAAAAATAACTCAGAGAATTTGCTCAAGACTATTTTCTTTTTTAAGAACAGGCCTCTTTGGGAACGAATATATGAATAGGCAATTTTTATGTGGAAGAATTAATGGAGTTCCTTCTCAAGTAGACCTGAAGAAGGATAGTATCAATGTAGGGGAAAGGAAACCCAACTAGTCCAGTGCCTGGCACCCACTGGGCACCCAATTAATGCTTATTGAACTAATGAGTGAAAGAATCATTCCCTGCATATAACACTTTTACTTTCTTTTTTTTAAAAAAAGTTTTGAAATGGAAGAAAATATATATAAATTATAAAATATGTGATATCCTAAAGAGATGTGAATAGTAAACTGTTTTGCTGACCAACAGTATTAATACTTGAAAGCAGTTTGAAAGATCATAAAGAATAAATATTCATCGATCCTTGGAGTGGGGCTGCTCATCTTATGGTATAAGCTTGCATTTTATGACATCTCCATGTTGGTTAATCTCCAACTGTTCTCCAGAAGGGTAAAATAAGTTATATTTTAAAAAGTAATTCTATGCATGTTGAAGCCTGATGTAGTTGGGGAAGGAGTCAATTTCTCTGAGAGTTTGCATTTAAAAAGAAAAACTCTGGAAAACTAATATCTGAAGATTTTGTGGTTCCCAGAAAGTGAAGGTGAATGGTAGGAAGTTTTTTTAGTTCAGCTGCTGAACTCTCTACAACAAATGTAATGTTAAAAGTTAATTTCTTAAGCAATTTGGGCATCTGAATCTGATAAGAACTCTTATTCAGACATTCTGTTCTGCCTGACTCAAAGGAAAAATAACTACTTTTGAGGATCCGTATATAAGTATGGAAAAAGTAAAGTACAGCACTTTGCAAAGAAATGGAAAGAATTTCTGATACTCAGTTCATGATGCAAAACACATCAAGTAGAGAATTCAAAGACAGAAATATATGATTGTCTTCATGTGGATTGTTTGGGAACTAAAAATAAGGGCACATTTATGATCAGTATATTAGAAAAACTTAAGAATATAAAGGTACTTCAGAGAATACCTAATTCCAACCTCTCACTTTAGTGTCATTTCTAAAAGCGTTTCAGCCTCTGCTTGAACATTTATAAGAAACTGACCAGATTCCAAAGAAGCCTCTTTTTTCTTTATCAGAGTATAAATTACCCTAATAATGTGCTTTGTATTCAGTAAGCATTCAATATTAAATTAAATGCTTAATTAAACTGAACTGAAAGTTCTTCTAGCTATCACAGTACCAAATTTTACATCATTGGTCCTAGATCTACTCTCTGAGGCAACACAAAATACACCTGCTCCCTCTTCCATATGATAGTTCTTCAAATTTTTAAAGATTGTCCTCAAAATAAGGATGTCAAAAATACATCATGCATGCTGCCACTCTAATCCCCCAGACATAGCAGGCATTAACAATCAGAACATCCTTTCTCACTGAGCCTGGACAGTTTTGGAATTCTTCCCAACCCAGCATTCTAGGTAGCTACTACCATGGGATTAGACTTGCTAAGGGAAACAAAAACCATTTGCCATTCCAGCCTAAATTTTCTTGTCCCCACGCCAGCCATTTCAAGTTCCCTTAACGATTCCTCATACGCAATGCTTTCAAATTCCCTACGCATCTGGTTACAATGATCGGAATGTACAGAAATTTATCAATGATGTACCTAAAACGACCTATTTCAGTTCTTGAACTGACGATAATATTCTAGACATGTTCTGTTTAACAGAGAGTTATTAGGTTTTGACTTTGAGTATTATGCTTCTAATGGCACAGCCCAGAATTTCAGTCAGATTGTGAACAGCCCCTAGTCACCCCACTGGCTCACAGTGAACCTGCAGTTAATTGAAAACACCCAAGTTTCCTTTCTACAATCTGCTGATAAGTCATCCTCCAAAACTGCACCCCCAACTCCCTCCCTATTCTATCCTGTGTTTACACAATTGATTTTTTGAACTTAATCACAGTAACTTGCATGTAAGGAAATGTAAATGATCCAGATTCTATCATTCAACAGAATGTCTGTAATATCTGCTGGCTTTACGTTTCAATATGATAAGCGTATCGTCTGCGCCTTCAGACACATTATCAGCCAACATGTCGGTGCTGGGTGTATGTTCCCAATGTTGCATAAGGGAGAATACCTTCGAGAGTTTGGCCTAGGAATGTGGCCTGGGACTCCGCCAGGCATCTCGCTCCAGCAACATGATTGCAAATTTCTCGACCTTTAGATTCCACATGATGTAAAAGAAATTTGTCTGTGTTTAAAAACACATTCATGAAATAAGTGAACATGTGAAAAGATAGAGAAACTTGTTTCAATTTGGGCATAGTTTCAGTTTCCAAAGGCGCATAAAAGCAGAAAGAAAGCATCAGAAGATGGAACTGCTGATGGTAGCAGCTCCAAAATCAAGACTGATTAGACTAAATCCCATGTGGCAAAAATTTTATTCAATGAGCTTCCTTTTCTCCCCATGGCTCCTAACACCTTTTTTTAAGACTTTTTTTTTTTCTGAAAAATATATTTACACACACACATACACACATCCTTTTTTTAAGACATTTTTTCCTGAAAAAGAAAGTTTTCTGCCCCTTGCAAGCCCATCCCCCAAACAGTGCATAAACTTACTTCCTTCAACTTCTGCCTTCCTGTTGGCAAAACAAAGAATTATTTTTCTATAAAGTTTCTTCATTATCTACATCACTAGTGAGAATCTGAAGCAGCTATTAATCAGTCTATTTGCTCATTCAACAACATTTGTCAAAGTGCCTCCTCTGCCACCAGCATTGTTCTAGATGCTATTATGGGAACATGTAAAAATGAACTAAATGTAGTCTTTATCATCAAAGAATTTTGAGCCAATTTGCAATTATTGGTTCCTGGTTCCTTTACTATTTTTTTGGTGCTGGCTCAGATATATATCTTTATTCTAAAGTTGAGGGAATCCTTCTAATTTCCTTCCCCTTCTCCTTTTTTTTTCCTTACCTTTTTTTGGTGTTTAAAATCCTGCTACATAGATGACCCTTTATTTTATTCTTATGTCTTCTTAAATCACTAAAGTTAAAATTGAATCATAGATCAAAGACATTCTTAAAGGTCTCTCTACTCAATTTATTTGGTGTTACTGTATCTCAGAAAGTGTAATGAATTGCCCGTGGCAAATCAATCAGATCAGAACCTTTGTACTCAATGCTTCAATACATATCCCTAAAAATAATAAATGTTAAAAAGGAGACCAGCCCTTGATTCCTGGCAGGGCTATTTTATATTTGGCTACTATATTAAAAAGCTAAAAGGACTTTGTGTGTATATCGAGTTGTGGATCTGCTTATTTTTAAATTTCATCTACAATTCCATATACACACTCTCTCCCACTCCCTGCCCCCCACACCTGCCAAATCCAAATAGGATGGCAAGGAAATCCTAGTAACTGTAGCCTTGGAAAAATAGTTCATATGGAAATAAGCCATTTGGCTGGTAAAACTGGCGATTTCGTTCTCTAGGTGGCACTATTACTTCAATTTTTGATGAGTTGTTTAAATTACTTGAAACCACTCAAGTTTTTTTTTTTTTGAGTTTTCATCATACAAATCTTAATTTCATATGAACTAGTTGCAACTAAATGACACATTGCCTTCTAGGTTTTATTTTAATAAGCCAATCTAAAGTTCAGTGATTTTTTTTTTAATCATATAATTTTACGTTTCCATGTTATATTGTCTTAGAATTAAGAAATCCTCTTTTGCCTGTTCTCCTCTCTCCAAAAATGCAGAGGCATGTCAAAAACACAGAAGGTCGTCATAAAGTTTCCGTCAGACCAAAGGAACAAAGATGAAAGCACATTTAAGACCTACTAGGTTCTGGGAGCTTTCAAAATCAGGACATTACTACCATGACAACCAATGAAAAGTTCTTTCAAGTGAACCTTTGGGAAAAACTACATAACATTTGTTACTCTCTGGGCTCTCTGGAAATAAACTTTTACTTTATGTGGCTGTCACTGAAGCTTGTAAATTTACTTCGCTTCCGCCGGCCAATCACTGTCCTGTCCCACACCCAGTTCCCTAACTTACCTAATGCAACCCATCCTCAAATGTTGGGCAATCTACAAATGAGACATCAGGGCAATGAGCCACTTCTTAGCAGCCGATATATTTAGTCAGATTTGTCTCACCCAGAGTGTAAGTGTCCCAGCGTTGTACCTGAACTTGAATACTTACATTTAAATGAAAGCTTCCATATGTATCTGGCCAGATACTCATGGTTTTCTACTGAAAAGAGAATACCTTCCCGTGTCGCTTAGAGAGCACACCCATTTACCATCCTCTCCCCAGCAAAAATTTTTCAATGTCAATACATTAGAGAGCTCCATTGTTCTGTATCTGCCATCAATGATTCCGTATGTTCAATAATTGAGTCCATGACTTTTCTAAGTCTTTTTAGTATAAGTATTCTAGAAATCCAGTGATGCATTTAAATATAAAATTATTTAGGATTAAATAATTCTGTATCTTAAGTGGAAGTTTAAGGGGACTTTTAGGATACATATGCCTAAGCTTAATAATACCAAAGCCTTTCTATGTTTCCTGGGGTTAAATGCCACATGCAAACGACATACGGATTTCATTTACCAACATCATTTATTGCTTAGCATCACTCCATACTAAACAGAGTAAATGGATGCAGAGTGTAACCAATAAGTCTGCTCATTCACTTCTGAATCCCATCTGTGCAAGTTATTCATCCTAATAAAGAAAATTTATCACAAGTTAATGTGATTCTTGTTCAAATGATTTCTTCCTCCATTGAACAACAGCCAGCACTTTAAACCTAGAATTTCATAAAATTCTCTCCTCCATTCCTCTTTAAAATGCATTCACAGCTTGAGATCACGGAGCTGCCAGTGGCTGAATGGCTGCACTAGATGGCTGAGAGTCCTTCAATTAAGCAGCAATTTTGCAATTAGTGGAAACTGAGTGGTCTACAATTGTTTGAAAACAAGTTGAGACAAGTTAGCAATTACCCTATTAAAGGGATATATTCACTTGGCAATGGACTAGGCAGCCCCCTCACACAAACTGAACTCTTCTACACAGGGAGATGCAAGTTGAACATTAATGCTTTTATCATTAAAATAAAATCAGTATTACGGACATCTGAAATGGGAGTGCCTTTCATCTTGAAAGATAGAGTTGTCTGTTTTCATTCAGGAAGTCTGAAATTGTTCTTCTCTCTACTCTGGGACTAATTTCCTAGATCTCAAAAAGTTAATAAACTGCTAGTATATGACCTTTCCATTCTGTACATCTTCAGTTTTCTTAAGATTAAGTCTATGACTGAGATCCAAAGCTGTTGGCTGTGTTACATGTCACAGTTCACATATATAAGAGCTCTGTGTGTGTCTCACACACACAGATTTACAGAATGTTTTAAAAGATAAATGCAAAAAAAATGTAAACAAGCTCTTTGCTATACTATTAGGTGGGCGTGCTGAACTCACTATGTGTGCTGAGCTACAAACTAGAGCTATTTATATTAGAAACAAATGAGATTATCAATCATCCACATTTTGACTACTGAAAAGCTGGGACTCTTAAAAGATTCCAGGAAGAGGGGGATAGCTTACATTCTAATGATGCCCCTTGTAAACAAGAAACCCAAGGACTTTGAGCCAGAATTTTAGAAATTTGCATTATTTACAGGATTTCCCCCTCCTGGGGAGTCAAAATAAACCAGAAATAGCCCAGCAACGCCCTTCCACACCTTTGGCCATTATAAGATTAAGGCAATTAACTCACATAGTATAAATAAATCATTTGAGGTGATTACTGCATTTTAGGCAAATGATCCCTTTCTTGGTTCCTTTGGTTTGCAAGTAAAAGTGACATACACTGAAAGTATATTCTAAAGCAGTTTCCCAAATGCTTTATTTTCTGGGATACACAAACATTGACCTCCTATCTTAAATGGCCTGAAATATCACCTTAATTTGAACAAGATTTCCAGGTACTAACTCAGCTCTGAATGGGCTATGAAAGTCTCCAAAGGTATGTGAAAAATTGCTGTTATTTTGCTTTAAAAAAATGTGATGTCTAAGTGTGTCTGCAATGTTCTAATGATCCAAAACACGTACGTAAGCCTTGTTTATCTGGAAATCATTTCTTTCTGCTTATATCATTTATAAATAGAAAATGTTCTTGTAATAACTTAAAATAGTTCTACATACATAATGCTTTTCGTGTCATAAGACTTACTACTGGTCTATATTTACCAACATTTATCACATTTTACAAAATAAAGTAGAAGGAAAAAAAGACAACGACTTTATGGCCCTGGAATTCCAGTAATGGTGACCAACATGTTTTAAATTCCAGTAAAGGTTATGGTTACATTTCAACAAGTGTTTCTTTCCTTTCTCTTACCTCTGCTGCTAACCCAGAGGTAAACTTACAAAAGAAAAAAAGTCTTAAGCAAGGCATTTGCAAAATCAGGGAATAGGAGTTTAGTGATTGTTTTAAAGAGGTGCTGTTCTCAGCGTCAAAACTTGTAGTACAATTTCAGTATGCTATGTGATCTGTTATGTGTAATGGCATGAAGCACTGCATGTCATGATCTCAGAAACCTCCGACCTAAAAATGATAATGTTGCATGAGGTAAAGCACTGAAGGCCCCCACGCTTAGACAAATTAAATCCGTAATTATACAATAAATTAAAATGTAAAAAATACTTATCAAATTGTAAGGCCAAAATGGCTTTTGACCTTAATAACAAACTCATATAAAAACAGATTTTGGATAAAAATAAAGGAAGGGGAGGATATTTTCCAAGAAGTTGAGTCAATTTGGGGATCTCTTTTAATAGCATAGCACCTTATTTATACACAGCTAAAAAAAAAAAAAATCAACGTTCCCAATTATATATCGCTTTGCTTTAAAGATAACTGTACTAGGAGGATCAATAAACACACAGAAATATGTTTTTCTTTGCTTCTCGCCAAGAACACCTCTGCATTCTTGTCAGAAAATGTTCACTGGTTGCTGCTGACAGTGAGGAGTAAGTGCAAGATACCTGGAGAACCCTAAAATAACATCCAGGAAGCCCTAACACAAACACCAACTGTGGCTTATCAAAGCTCCCCAGCGCAAGGAAAACTCTTTGCATTGGAGCCAAACAAGAGTGAGGAGTCTAAATCCGACGACTAGTCGCACGCCCTACTGAGCTGGAGTCAGAAGCACCATTCAAGTCCCTCCTACCAGCTCCCTGAGGGATCCCGTAAAACCATCCCTTACCACTCCCCCGCCCCCAGCCTCCCGCCCACAGCAGCAGCTCTGGCAGCTTGGCCGGCAGAGGGCACTCTCTACCTTCCCTAGCAAGGCTTTCCGAGTTCCCTCCTCCTCCTCTTACTTCTCCTCCTCCTCCTCCCTCCCCCCGCCCCGGTCCCTCATCCCCGCTCCACCCCCAACACGCAAACACTGCATCCTCCAGTTCATCCCGGCAGGCCCAAGGCTTCTTCCCCTTGGGGGTGTCCCCAGTCTGCAATTTCCCCTTTTCCTTGCCCGTCAGGCATAAAGCCCCCAACCCTCAGCTATTTCTTTCCAGGCTCAGCTCACTCACCCATTTCTCACTTCCTGGCTCTGCATCCCCAGAGACCAACCGGAGTCAGGAATTCCCCATGCACATCCCACCCACCCACCCCCAAAGTCAAAACTTTTATGTCCCTAGAGAATGCCCCACGAGCGGGGGGAGCAGAGGGGCAGAGATGTGGGTACGGCCCGCCCCCGAGTCTCGCAAGACCCTTTCAGGTCTCCGCGGCAGAAATACTCCAAGTTTTCCAAGCTACATTGGCTGTGGACTTGTAAGTCCGCTTTGGTCTCAACTCCAGGGAAGCAGGTGACCACGTGCAGCGGGGCCCAAGCCCCGGGGACGAGATGCGGGCAGAGGGCGCGAGCTCCCTGGCCTCTCCACCCCAGCGAATCCGCGCGGGGGCCGACCAGCGCACGGGAAGGATTCGTAACCCAGCCCCAACAACCTCCCCTCGGTCAGGGCCCCCGACAGCTGGCGCCCTAAATCTCTCACTATCCCTCCTTGTCTGGGGGAGGGTTTCGGGGATCCCCGGGGCGCCGTCTTTGCTCCCATCGCGAAGCTCCGCGTCTCCTCTTGGCCTTCTCTCTCTACTTAAGGGCTTCCCGAGGTCCCTCTCCCTGGGGGTGCCGACTGCTCCTCTAGGTCGTGGGATATGGGGAGAAAGCTCCCCAGGGGCAACTCCAAATCCTCCCTTCTCCTGGAGGAGAGGAAAGAAGGAGCCTGGTCTCTTCCCACAACTTTGCGGGAGGGGCGCAATCAACTTTCCCCCGCGGACGGGCGGCTCCCGCGCCAAGCCCCACGCCCGGCGCTCGCCTACCTCGGGGTCCACACAAAGCTCACGGGTCCCCGGTGGCGGAGTCACATCGTTGTCCCGCTCCTGGCCCCAGCGCCCAGCCCTGGTCCCTGTGGCGGTGCTGCTCCCCACCGGCCCCACAGCAGCGGTGGCAGCTGCATTCGAATGTCTCATCAAAGCTGCACGAGGAGGAGGTGAGGGGCGCACCGGGCCGGCTGCTCCGCCCGGCCCGGGAGCCCGAGGAGCGACGGGGTGCGCGGGACAGCGAGCGGGCGGGTGCGCCCGGGCGCGGCAGCGGCGGCGGGGACCCGGAGCTCCAGCCTGCGCCTTGCGCTCGGGTCAGACATTATTTAGCTCTTCGGTTGAGCTTCGATTGGTCAAACGGCGCCGCCCCCCGCTCCCCTCCCCCGGCTCGCCCGCGCTACCGATACCCGTTCGGGGCGGCAGCTTAAAGTGAACGCCGCGCCTTTTCCTCGCCCCGGCTCGGCCCCCGGGGCCCCACGGGACGCCCGGGACTCCCCTCTCCCATGGGGCCTGTTCGCTGCTCCCGTTCTCCCGGGACCACGCGACGTCACCCCGCGAGCCCCGCGCCCGCCCGGGGCGCCTCGGCGGGACGCCCGCAGCTTCGAGGGGT
The DNA here is from genome assembly GCA_004363605.1 of Indri indri. Lineage (NCBI taxonomy): Eukaryota > Metazoa > Chordata > Mammalia > Primates > Indriidae > Indri > Indri indri. The sequence continues at coordinate 91,246 of RJWJ010001486.1, forward strand.
GGTCGAGCCTCAGCCCCGGGGAACCCCGCGTCCCGCACCCTCTGCGGAAACCCGGGCAGTGTGCGCTGGGGCGGGTGGGAGCGAGTGCGAATCCGACGCCCCGAGGTCTTGCTCCCCTCGCTTGCAACTCTCCCCTTGCTCCCCATTCCAGCACCCAAGTTCTGTGGGAGAGGTCGTGCGTTTCCCGGGCCACAGACACACCTCTCCGCACCTTCCCGCACGACAGAGCCTGCAAACGCGACCACACAATGAAATGGCACAGAGCATGGGGCTACTGGTTTACTCCGCTGCCTTAAACACGCCGGCTTAAACAGAGTTCGCGCACTGACCTCTCCAGAGTTTGCCTAATAGGAATTCAATCAAGATAATAACAGCATTTTTTATTAATGAACGCCCCCAGATAACGTTACACCAAGTTACTTGTTCCAGCCAGGAAGCCGAGGCAATGACAGACCTCACTAAAGGCACACGCTTTCTAGCAGACCAAACAGAAAAACGGAAAGAGAAAGAAAGAAAAGAAACCCACCTTTTCAGTTACTACTTGTCAAAGTAAACATCAAGGCAGCTGCTCTGGGGAAGACTTCGGCCCGAAAACTCCCAGACTCTATAATTTTTTCGCGTCCCCTTCGCTTAAAAAAGGGTGGGTGGGGAGGCGAGTCTTTGGTGCCCAGTATGTACTCCTGTTCTGCAGCAAAGAAGTTAAATTATTGATAGTGGAAATTGCATGGCGGAGGTAATACTCGCACCCCTTGAGCGAGGAGCTCCATTTGATCTCGGCAGAGGCAGGGAGATTTCATGCTAGCTCGCCGGGGGGGAGCGGCAGCGCCAGCAGCCCTCTCCGCGGTGAATGGGAAAGTGGGTGGGAGTCCACGAGAGGGCTCCACGGTGCCTTGACGTGCGCTGTCATATGATACCTCCACTGCCTCGAAATAGACACTCTAGTGCACGAATTACCAGAATCAAAATTCAGCGCATTTAAAATGATACATCTTTTATTAGAAGAGTTCCGTTCTAGGGCATTGCATGCTTTTGCAGATGTTTTCACTTCCAGCCCTAGCAAACTTACACACACATAAGCTAACCCTTTTTAATCATGCTCCTAGGCAGCAAAGATAAATAAAAAGCCTCCTGCTTTAACCATAGTGGGGGGATGGGGTCGAGGGGAGAGTTGGCTCTGTTACTCCTCCACCACTCCCCCTATCCCACCCCCGCCCTCCGCAGAAGAGCAAACTGTCTTTCGGGTTCTCATTTGCCTGTAGCCAAGACCCTTGGAGAGAACTTACATGGCGAGAGGCCAGAGGACTATTTTCAATTAGCCATTTGACGACTCGTTAACCATCTACCTGTGTTCCTGCTTTAAAGCTGATTTTTTTTTTTTTTTTTTTTTACTTATTAGTTCAACCAATTTGTACGCACTAGGAAATACCTTGAAATTTAGAATAAAGAACAAGGCAGCAGTACCGTACCTAACTTGGAGTCCCCGGATCTCCTGGAAGCATAAAAATCACCTGAGGGAGTGTTAAAATGAAGATTCCTCCTCCTGAAATTGTGATTTAGTAAGGGGGGGGGGGCACGGTTCAGGAATTAGCGTTTTGATAAGCACCCCAAGCAATGCGGATGCAAGATATCTGAAGTCACACTTTGAGAGACACTCTCTTAAGGGGTGCAAAAATGGATATCAGATGAATCTCCCACCCACTCCACATCCGAATTCTGTAGGAAGTTTTATGTGTATGTGCATTTTTCTGTAATCTCAAAGGTGGTTTGACCTAATAATTGCCAAGACTCATGGCTGTAAGAATTTTCCTAAACACTCCAACATTAATTTTGCTAAAGGAAAAGATTTATAAACAGTTTCCTTCCCTGGACCCTCTTGCGGTTATCAAGAATGTGCTGTTGAACTGAATATGTAATATTATTACATACTTAGTTCAATTTACCTAAGCGTTTACAGTTAACAAAATGAGTTCACTAACACTGGCTATTTTAGAGCTTCTAAAGACGAATGACAGAAATGATTATTTCTGTTTTATAAAAGAAGAATCTGAGACTCAGTGCCAGGAAATAATTTACCCAAGTTCACACAGTTATGTACCAGGGAGGAGACTTAGTGAACTCAAGAACTCCAGCTAGAAATAACTCTGCTTCCATCCCCTCCCCCACCCCAGTAAAGGAAGCTATCTGTTCCCTGGCAGTGTTATCAGAATGTGTGATCATCCAGAGCTCCTTTGCAAATTGTTGGACTAAATAGTCAAATTATTCAAATATATGCATATTCTTAGAGTATCACACATTTAGCTTTGCACCTCTGTCAACTTGACAGAGCACATGACCAATACAAATTACCCTAAAACACAGATGGTGGAGTTTATTGTGGAATATTTAACATATGTGAAATATGCAGGCTAACCAGAAGGCAATAAAGGTCTGAGGGCATGAAGCTGGGCTTGGCCTCTTGGAAAACCCCCTCCATTGGTTCCCAGGGGTGTAGGCTGAATGCAGACCCAATTTCTTTTAATATTGTGATACAATTTAAGAAACTAGTTTTACAAATTAAAAAAAATACTTGTACTACACCATAAGGGACTGTAGGATCCCTACTGCAAACTTTTTCTTTTATAACTTTAGGTTAACTTAAAACTGATGCTTACTTTCCAACTTTATATTTGCTTGAAAATGAGTTATATCCCTAGGTTTTTAAGCTCAATTGTAATTTACTTCCTCTCCGAAAACTACCTGGCAAGTTAACGTCAGGAATCTAAGCTAGCAGTCTCAAAGATGCTCAGTTAGAAGTTACAGCAAATCTTTTACCTGCTAAGTTCACATTACCACGTCAGCATTTCTGCTGAAGAAAAAAGTGTTCTCATTTCCCAGACTCTGATTGGGTGGGTCTATGGCCAATCTTCTTAATCCTACTCTCCCTTGACATTATATAAATAAATGTGTGTATCTTCACTTTCCAGTGTGTGGTGCAGTTTTACTGAAGAAAAGACAGAGGAGTCAGAAATGGCAGGGAAATTTGGAAATAAAAGAAGATCAAATGCCAATTCAGATAAGCCTGATGAATCATACCTCTCAACACTTCTGAGCATTTCCAAACTTTCTGATTTGTGATTGTAGCATTACCAAAACAGTAAGAGACCAGGCTTAAAACACTTACCTATTTGCCTTAAATGTATATCTAACATTCAAAACCAATCAAGCCGGGATGAACTAAAGTCGTACCAGTGCCCTGCATGGAATTCTGAATATTTTATTTGTTTAACTTAGGTAGCATACAGAGATAGTTTTGGAGGTCTGAGATTAAACTTTTTACAAAAGTTTTATGTTCCTACTGGAGTAAAGGGTGATGCTGATAATACAGAGCAGGCATTTCTGATTCTTCTCAAAGATTGGTTTCCGATATAATTCATATGTTAGAAGCAAAGATTCCAAGTTTATGATCTGAACATTTTCTCTGTCTCCAAAAGGAAGAAAACCTTCACAGCTTGAAAATACTATTTCACTTTTGTGGGACTTAAAAATTAATTTTGAATTAGTGTAAGTTTTTATTTCTTTTTGGTTATGGTCTAATACTATCCTAACCCAATGTTCTAGGAGGACAAAGGTCAGGAAGAAATGTGAATTCCCATCTACTCGTCAGGAAATATAAACTAATCCTCATTACTCAAGTGAGAACAGAGGCTCAATTTGACACTGACATATTTTTTCTATTAATAATTTTAATTGGCTGAGGTCAATTCTACTATCCCTATAAGCATTTTATGTTTAATTATGTTGGTTTAAGTTTCCTAGTTACTCCTACCTTCAGTCTTCCTTGCCAAAACAAAAAGGGTTGACTAGTTTAGTATCAAATGAATTGACCTCCAAAACTGCTGCAAATTGGAGGAAGTAATTAGCATAGGGAAAGTAGTAAGTAAATAGAAAACTCCTCTGCTGAGCAGAGTGGTAGAGATGTTTTCTAATTCATTCTGAATGATTTCAAAGGCCCAATCCAGAGTTCAACTGTGTGACTCACAATTTTCAGAATTATTCTATAAGGCCTGTTCTGAGAAAAATCTTAAGGAAGAAACAACTTCCCTGTTGATTAGATGGTACTTTTTTCTCTATAAGCTTTTTATGAACTATAAGAATAGCTCTGTGCCGTACTCATATGTGTTGAAATTGGTCAACACCTGTTACAGGAGTTATGTAACTAGGCATGGCCATTAGTAGCAGACAAAGGAAGAGAACTACAGTAAGAAAATTTTAGAAAGGCCAAGATTAGAAGAGTAGAACAAGAGGTTCAAAAACTGATCCCATCTGGGAATAATATTTAGTTGGATCAAGAAAAACAGTGCACAGACCATTAGGAAACTGCTAAGACTACCCTACAAACATATGAGAATCATCAACTGGTAACCCTCTGAGTTACCAGATTTTCCCTGAGAACAGTTAAAAATTAATACCAAAGAATAAATTTGGTTTATTTGTTGTAATATTTCTATAAGCATGGTCAAAAGGGATGTCAGACTGAGGACTTGGGACATAAGTTAGAGCTGACAATAATAAGTGGCTGTGGTATTTGTTGGTTTTGCTAGGAAAAGAGCCATGAGAAGAATTAACAAATTTACCAAAGTGTTTCAGGACATTGCCTCGGCTGTAAGGAACAGATTACCTTATTTTTAAAACTCAAGTATTTAGGCTGTGTGATGATTGGAGTGAGAGATTTTCTGCTGCCTAATTTTATATTCCTCATGAAAAAAAATGAGAAAGTTAGAAAAGTAAGCAAAAAAATAGTTTAGAAAAAAATAATTACTGAACTTCCCAAAGCCATCTTAAAAAAAGCCACACTAAGAAATTGGCCTATTTTTGTGTGATTCTTATATATGAATCTACACAGTGCTTGTCTTTAGTGGTCTTTTTAACCAAGAGCCTGGGTGGGATGTGCAACTGCCTCTCTTTTCCTAGTCCTCCAGACAGCATAGGTATGGTGGGAATAAAATCCTCGATCACACACATGTGCAGCACAGGTCAGGCTTTAGATCTGTCTAGCCTGCATACAACATCATTTGGAAACATCTGAAACTCTTGACTTTCTCAAACTTCAATTTCCCTTCAGTTTCCCTTCATTGCATAGTTATATTTGTTCAATTGATGAAAACTTGCTGAGCACCTACTATGTGTCAGAGACGATTGTATGAGCTGTGATACAGGCAAATGAATAAGATAGATTTCAGCCCTTTAGGTACTCGTATCTAGAGCATAAGAGTTGCATTTTAATCCATTGGGCCGCTTGTGAATTTGTTAAGGGTAGGATGTTTTGTTTCATTTTCCTTTGCAGTAGCTTTGGTATATAGGAAGGTGATGCCCCTAGTGGCCAGGGGGTAGTAGTGATGGACAAGAAACTTGTTCCCAAAGCTGGGGGGATACCCAGGGGTTGCAAAGGGCCACTGTGATTGTCAGTGCCCCAGTCCTTCTTGGTTAACAGTGTTTTACAAAAGGTAGACAAAGGATAAGAAGTGGAGGGTGTGGGGGAGGGGAAGAAATGAGACAAATAATTTTTGCATAAAGCAAATAATTTTTCTAAATATGGTAGATAGACTTATGAAAAGATAGGTCCAGAAGGGATCTTAAGAAATTATCTCATCTTATTCATCATTTATAAGCCTATCATTGCAGACCAGGGAATTAGACTACACAACCGTCTTCTGAGGACCTTTCTAGAATCCAGCAATGCTAGTGCTTGGAAGTTCCCACTTACAATGCATTTTTGTTCTTGTTGCAATTTATATCTTATTTCATTTCATCTAACCTTCACGAAGATGGGGAACAGCTGCTTACTAACCTCCTTGTGTTATTAAGTCACCACTCAGACTTTTCTCATAGCAAAAGATCAGACCTCACAACCTTTCTTCATAAACTCCAACTTTCAATCCATTAATCATTTCCCTTGGTCTACTCTGGACCTCCTCCAAGGTCTCCATATTCTTCTGAAAATGTGGAGCCACAAACCAGACATGTGTGTGATATTATCCAGGGCTCAGGAAACATGGGAGTCATGAATTATCTGAACACAGCTGTTGGGAAAAACTAAAGGGAAGATTCAATCAGATTGACAAATCCTCCATTTGCAACTTGGAGACAGAAATTGTTGTTTAATAAAGAGAGGAGTCTTCATAACAAAGTTATATCTTTTATCCTTAGCTTTTAGATGAAGCATTTTTTTCCAAAAGAAATGCATCTTGAATAGAACATTTAGCTTTCACTTTTCCCCCCCTCAACGAAATTGTTTAAGAACAAGTGTTTTTTTCTGTATTCCATTTAATATCTCAAGTTGTGGACCTTTAACTTTTGGGTTGGGATAGTGTTTTCATATTCTCAGGTGTTTATATTTTGATATAATTTCTCTCAGAAGGTGAGATCTATGAAACTCTGCATGTTTAAAGCTTTCACTTTCTCCTAAATTGAATCATTTCTTTTCATTTTGTCTGCAAACAAAACCTAATTAGAATAAAGCGAATAAAACTAGGTTGAATCCCATAGAAGAGAATCATGCTAACCTAAATGTTAACTAGAATCAAGTTTACCTGAATATTTCACTCATCAGGTATATCTTCATTATAGCCTCACAATTCAATGCGACCAAATATTTAGGGCCTTCTAATTCTCTATAGACCAGCCGAAGAGCATGAGATCAGCAGAAATACCATTCCCAGTACTCATGGTTATCTGTTCAGGGCATATTCAATGGTTACTGTAAAATCAATCTAATTGTCCCAAGAAGAAATTAGGCCAGATATAGAATGAAGTCAACACTCTAAAGAGAAACTGGGTAAGAGAAGAAAACATTTACTTCTTCTTCACAACATCACTTTGAGAAATTGTCAGGGGACTCTGTGACCAAAAGGGGACTAATAAAAGTGTTTGCTATAAGTGGTACTTCTGAAACCCTAATCTGCTGGTGAAGGGCACCAAGCAGTGGTAAGTCTATTTAGACCTAAGAAAGAGTGATGCTGATGCAGATGGATAGGACAAATATAATGTTTTATAAAAGTAGAGGACAGAGAGATGGGATGGAATGAGGAATCAATGAGAGCAGAGCCATGCATTTAAATTCAAAGATCCCATAATTGATTTTATTTTCTTTTGATAGTCACTGCTATATACGTTTTATATTTTACTGCTTGGACAGTAGTCATGACCTGGGAGAGGGGGTGGTGTGTGTGTATGCGTAGAGGGGGGTTTGTATATGGTAAGATATCCAATTTTGGAAGTCAGATGTTGATGCTATGACTCAAGTTAAATATATTTCTGGGACACAAACTCAGACCACAGTCAGCTTTCCTTAAGTCAGCCTCCATGCTGAATTATCAACATAAAAATGAAGACCCAATACTTCATTTATTACCACATTTCATGCCTCTCCCAAGTATAGTAAAATTTAGCATCGAGGATCTTTTATTTCATAGTCATGTTTTCCTGAAGACCTTGGGAAGAATGAGCCAAACATATCACCCACTGACCTTTTTCATAAAAAAATGTTCCCAATATAAACAACTGAAATTAGCTTTGCACTGCTTATTGCATTATGTTGATACTGGATACTAACTTCAACTACCATTCTCACAAGATAAACATACTCCTATCGCATTATAACAGGAGTGTGGATGTATTATAGATCATGTTATAACTACTTTGCAAGCCAAATTTCCATTGCCTTCCATTTTGTCTGCGCACAAAAACTAATTAGACTAAAGTGAGTAAAAATAAGTGAATTCCATAAAGAAGAATCTTGCTAATCTATATGATGCCAATTTATCTCAAAAGTATGCAGAATTTTGACATATTCTTGACTGTTTGCTAGACTAACGTTTTTTGTAATACTACTTTTTGTCATTGTGTTTTTGAAAATTCATATTATTTATATGAGTTTGCCCTCCATTTCTAGAAAGAGTTTATAAAATATCTAACTCACTCTTTAGTTAATTGATGTTTATAAGAGCACAACTTTAGGACAGTATTTAATAATGGAAGTTAATCATGAAAGCAGAATTATATGTATGGATGTCATATGAAGGACAAAAAACAGCTCTACGGAGTGTTTCTTTATAAAATGACACAGGTTAAAAAATATAAATTTTAAATTTAAACATTTTCTAAGATTTTTTGGACTGGGGATCTGAACAGATACAATTAATTTTAGAGTTCCCCCCTTAATCATTTTAAGGTAAACAAATCAGTTGTTGTTGTTGATTTCCTGGGTGTGGGGAGGGAAACAAAAAGAATTTTGTCACTGAAAATCAAATAAAACTGTCAAATCTTAGATAGGAGAAGCAAAGAAGGAAACTCCGAAACACAAGTAGTAATATAGGAATCAATGAAAACCTGAGATTTCAATTCATCTTGTTTTACCTAGTGTCTCAATAATCATAAAGTAACTACAAGGTATTTAAGAAGTTTAAAGTATAATTAGTTTTGTCCCACCACTTTGGTAGTAATAATATCTTATTAGCATGCTCTTAAAATTTTGTTTATATTTTATTAATTAACCTAAGTTTTTCACTTTATTTTGAAAATCAAGGTAATTAAAGTCTTTCACAGACTGTCCATGGTTTTCTTTTATTTTGATTATTGAGAAATAGAAGAAATATCATTGTCATGTGATATGATTTTAAGGCCCAGATAGTAGTCAAGAGAACTTAGGTCCTAATCTAAACTCTGTCACTTTCTGGCCATATGCCCTGGGCAAGCCACTTCACTAGCCCAAGCTTGTTCACATAGCTACTAAAGTACCATACAAATGTTTACTGAGTAAATTGAGAGATCTTCACTACTGTGCACCTCAGTTGCCCAGTCAATAAAATGAAGTCAGTGGGCTATAAACTGTGGTCGCCAAACCTGGCGACACATCCAGACCTTCACTCAGAAAGAATAAATGGTTCAGGTGATTTCAATGTACCAGGGGAACGAGAGAACTGGATCATCTTTAAGGCAATTTTTTAAATCTAAATTTGGACTCTTTTCAGGAACTGTATATCATTTGGTAAACTTAATTTGGAACTCATGTAATTATTTCCTCTAAAGTTAGAGCTTTGAGCCAAGGTAAGGATTCATACTCTTCTATTATGTTACTTATTTATCTCTGACAAGACTTTAGGTGAACTTTTTCACACATCGAAATGTCCTTTAAGAGCATCCTTTCTGCTGAGCTGGTTTCTGAGCTCTGGGATATATGAAATACATTATGAGTTCACAGTGTCCTTCCCTGCATAAATCAAAGTGGAGGCAGGATGAGGTCTCTCCATAGACTTCTGCATCTTTGATTACTTACATGACTTTGGCAGTACTGCAAAGAGCTCTGACTTGTGCTAAGACATACCAGTATGCATCCAATCCCTCATTTAAAACCACATCTTTCTAGGAGTTGCTTTCTAGGAGGAAGATGGATGAAGTATATCAGGAAGATGCTCATGTAGATATATGGCTCCCTTACGCAGACTATATCCCAGCTAAGTTTCCAGAGTTGGTATCCTGAATTCTGAGTCAGTGCAAAGACACAAAGGACCCAGACATCAATTCCTGGCATTCTCCCAAATGAGATACTATATCCAGAGAAGTTCCAAGTTTGGAGTGGAGCCTTTGGAGGAAGAACATTGAATTACACAAGGAAAGCCAATAAACATTTTAGTCCCCAGCAGGGACTGTAAGCCCTGTAATTATGTTTAAGACTGTGCTTGTCCATCCTCTTCTTCTCCACCTCTGTAAACAACATGTTAGCTTTGGAGGTTTGTCATCCACTGTGTGTCTTTGGAGAGGGCGTTCCTCATCACAGCATCTGCAGTGGTATAGCCAGTAACAGTTCGAAAAGGCAAACTTATGAAATGGCTTCTAAACACACGAAATCCTAATCTAAACAATTTATAACGTTTCTTACTCAATAACTCTCAGAAGTCAACTAACTTGGAACTGCTCTAAACAAGTTAAGAAAGGAGTTAGACATCATCCATTGCATTAATAAACTAAAGTAAGTGGAAGGAAGAAATAGGCAGGTGAAGAGTTCCAGATTCTAATCTTTCTCTTCAGTGACTACAATACTTATTTCTGGACAATTCTCTGTCTTGATAGTGTTTGAAGTGTGATAATTATAAAAATAATGGCTAAGATTGCATAGTAATTTGGAGATTAATTTAGTGATTAAAAGAAAGGGCTTTGGCATTAGACAGACCTAGAGTACAGTCCAGCGTTGCCACTTGTTGGCTCTGTTAATTTAGGATAGTTAATTAATTGATGCCTCAGTTTCCTCATCTTTACAATAAGAATAACAGTCCTTGCCTAGAAAGATTATTGTGAGAATTCAGTGAACTATGGAAATACAGAATGCTTGCCATAGTGGGCTCAATAAATTTATGTTTTATTATTCATTTATTTGATCCTCACAAAACACTTTAACACTCCCTCCATTCTATGATTGTGAAAACTGGGCTGCAAATAGATAGGTAACAATTAATGATTTGAAAGTCTCTCATTAGTTAGCAAAGGTTCAAAATGATGATAAAGTAGCACATGTGGCAACTAATTTTGAGACTCTCAACCATCTCAAAGGGTTGTGGTTAAAACCTCTTTAGAAAATGTGTGTGCAAACCATTCAAAAATGGGACCCAAATCAAATCTGGGTAGCAGCTATTAGGTAGGAAGGCATGATTTTATAATGGATGTTGGAACCAGAAATTTAGCTTTTTCACTTGAGATTTGCTGTGTTAGTTTAGGCAAGTTATGAGAGTTCCTTTGAGGATTAAATAATATATGTCAAATACAAAACAAATAACTTAGCACTGGATGAATACAAAATAAATTTTATCCCACCTCATTGTAATTTGCATATACCTTCCCACGGTGTAGTAATGACAAACACAAAGAGTTTTAATAGTCCATTGAGTTAGTGAGGTCATATCAGGGATCTGAGGCAATGCTCACTGAGTTAATGACCAGAGTCTGAATTTTTTATCTTTTTCAACAGAGTTATGAATTTCTAGGGCAGTGGGGTTGTGCTGGTGACACTAAGGATAAACTTCAGCGTAATAGCAAGTTCAGCCAACATAAATATGCTTACCACACCCTAGCCATCTCATCATTTGTTCTTTTCCCTGCTTGGCAGCTTGTCTAGTGGCAAAAGTGAATTTTACAAGTTTTCTTCCGACGCCAATTTCCTTTTGTCAGGAAGGAAAACCCAGTGGCTAATGTTGTCATTGACTAAATGAACATTTCTGAATTTATGCTGCATTAATAAGTGCTTCCCAAGTGTTCTGTTGTCAAATATGTGTGGGAAATGTTACGCAGTAGGATTTACAGACTTTATCACCTATAGAAATCACAGACAGCTTCATATCACATAATAGTTGTTACAGATATTTCAAAAGACATTGATGCTTATGACTACTTCAAAACTACAGTATTTACTTTGCTGTTAGATCTTATTTATGCATTAAAAAGTACACATATTACTATGTCACATAATATGCTATTTAAAAATATTTTTATAACTACGTGTCAATGTAATTGGCTCCCTTTATAATCTTATACTTTTTATTTTATTTCACTTAGAAACATATTTCTGAGAAGGGTTTACATAGGCTTTACCAGACTGCCAAAAGAGTGGAGTCTATGGCACAAAAGTGGTTACAAGCCGCATATTAATTCAATATACTATAAAGGATAATAACAACAGAACAATTCTTAAACATTGATTATGGAAGTTTTGGGGCAGAAAGGAGCCCTTGGTGGAGGAGGAAGGTGAAAGCAGAAGAAATCATTGTTTCCTACTAAAGTAACCATAACAATAATGAGCTGGAAGGTAGATATCAGTCTCAAGGGACAAATGGCCTTAAGGAATACTCACAGAAAGGACACTGCAATTCCAGAGCCCTTGTACAATTTTAACCCTATCTTGGTTTCCCTTTTTATTTCTGTACTCAATTTTCTCCACATTCCCTATCTCTTCCCCATTCATGCACCCTGCAATGTCCTATCCCAAAGCCTTTGGATGTTATGGAGTCTTTCTGCAATCACCTAATTTGGGTATTTCTTCCCACAGTAGCCTTATTACTTAGGGATAGTAGGTGGTTGATATATTTCCATGAAGCCAGAGATAAATCAGTTCTAACTCCTTCTGGTACTGATGAGTAAGGGGTTTAGCATATTCTGAGGGAATTTCCAGATACCATAGCATTGTAGCATGTACTCTGAGCACAGATATCTCAGAGCATTTTCTGCTGTTTAGGGCAATTGTTGGATTCCCTTTCCCCACATGAGAAGGTTTTGGAGTGCATTTAACATTCACTCAGAGGTTAAAAACATTGGCAAAGTACTTTCTATTTCCTGTAGTGGTCCAGAAAATGCCCACAAGTGGTCAAAATATCCCATATAAGCTACATATTTCTCCCAGCTTCAGGCTGAATTGTTACATTCCGAGGTCACATGTTGCTAAACTGCCGGTTTTTAGAAACTAGCCTTTAAAGATTTTTTTAATTTTAAAATTAATACTTTGGAATATATTTTGCCATTTGTCTAAAATAGAATTCAAGAATGATGTCTGTCATCCCTAGTGCATCAGAAGTTATTTTAAATATGGCATCTTTATAAAAGTCAATAGCTGCCTCATCAAAGGGCAATCATGTCTAGTGTGGGTGGCTGTGCCAATTGTTTTTGAACTACTGCAGCAATTTAGCCAATCCCAGGGAATGGCTTGCAGTCTTTCTACACCCACATTTTTTCTTAATTATCTCCACCAGGCTGAGTTAGCTAAGGACAGATCTATAGCATTTCCTGGATGTCAAAATGCCCACACACCTTCTGCAATCCTTGGGCTACCCACTTTCTTTCATGTTTTCTTTTGGTTGGTCCACCTAATTATCTATTATCATGTGCATTTAATGCATTTTTCATGAGACCCAGGAAATTTCAGGATGTGATATCTTTGATTTTAAAAGGAAATGACCTGAAAAATTGGAACTTCTGTTTTCACAAAGAAAATAAACATTAAATATGATGGCAGGTATTCATTCCATCACATCACCCCTTTAAAAAAATAATCTGCAAAAGTTCGAGATCATCGTTCAAATTAAAACTATCCAAGTCATCGTTCTTCATAAAACAATGGGCTTAATACCTAGATTCCTTCTATACTGGGTTCAAATATGTTGCTTTGGTTTTTCATAATGTACTTCTTAACAAGTTAAAATCGGTGGTGCCCAAAATTGTAAATCATCAAAGGTTAGGGTGACTTAAGCCCTAATTCTCACCATGAAATAGTTATCAACTATATCTTTTATATCACTCAAACTTGGAGCTGAAATGGAATTTAAATGTTATCCTGAGAACATCCTCTTTGCTTTATGTGTGAAGAAACAGACTGGAGATCAAGAGTGACTGATTGACTTTTCTAGCTACTGACAACTAGTTGGGAGTAAAGCTTGAACTCAGGCATTTTAATCAAATTTACTGTGTTCTATTGAAAAAGGTTAAGAATCCAGAAGTCCTTCCCCTTCTAAGGATCAGAACACTTTCTATGAGGCCTGCGGAATTTTAGGACCAGTCTTTGTCTCTACGGTACAGGCTCCACCAAGGTAGGGACCATTCGGTCTTGCTCACTGCTCAATCTCCAGATTCCAACACAGTTTCTGGCACATAATAGGTTGTCAATTAATATTAAATACTTATAGAATAAAATCAGGAATGTGAGCATCTCTATACAAACTATACCTTTGGACAAATTGTGAAATGGCCGGTCAAGCTCATGATCCACATAAGTATCAGAATATCTCCCAAGATAATTGAGCACCTGGGTGTCCAAGACTAGGATGAAATTCCAGAGGGTTGAAAGAAAACAAGCCAGCATGAATTCATGCATCAGATATGGGCTGGGCTAACTGACCTCTGAGAACCTTCCCAGCCCTCAGATTCTATGACTCACAAGTAAAAGTAATGTACTTCTTGGCTTTGGTACTTCCTATTCTCTGTGTGTGTTTTTTGGGAATTAGCAACCATGACTTAGATGGTGTGTCAGCTACAGGAAGTTTCATGCTCTCTTTGCACCTACAACTGTGGGAGATGGAAAGAATGGCTCAGTAAGGGAAGGTCATAAGCTGGTTAACACTTTCTATCAGGCCCGCAGAATTTTGGAAACTATTTGTAGATCATGTTTTTTTATTTAATTAAATAAATCAAAATAGGAGAAATAATGCATACAGCTCCCTTAGATGCCATAATAGGGTTTGAGGCAGCACGGTCTAGAGAGGAACAAACACACATTTCCTTGAAGTTTGAAGAAATAGATTTTGAGTCAGTCTTTACCTCTTACTGGCAGTATGGTCTTGAACAACTCTGCACCTTAGTTTCCTCATCTGTAAAAGGTGATTGATGATTTCTACCCTACATGACTGATAAGGAAATTAATGAAGAAACCTGTAAAGAGCTGTCAAAACACTATATCAATATAAAGTATTGTCCCTAGGAAACAAAAATGAAGTCTGCACTATAGTAGAAAGAATTCCTTACAGGATTCTTTTGTTGGAAAGCAAGCAAGCAAGAAAGTCCACCTGAATTAAAAAAAAACTCAAAATGAACACTCCAAAAATCGTCAAATGAAAGTAGAGGCAAGAATAAAAGAATTCAATATTTCTATCTCTGCACCGTGGTGTTTGGTGGGGTTTTAATCTTTAAGGAACATGTATATCTTTCTCAAGAGACACTTGTTACAGCAGCAGCTCTGAACTCCAAAGTAAAAGAAGAAAGATTTCATATTTTTGAAATTATGGTCATGGTTAAGCCAAAGAGAGAAAAAAAAATTGCTTTTATTCTTTAAGAATGTAATATTTCTCCTCCGAAGGCACCCCTCTCATTTCTATAGCACTCAATAATGGTAAGCTTTCACTAAATGCTAATGTTTATTTTTATTATAAAGTACTATGCTTTGTTCTTTACAAAGATTATGGCATGTAAATTTAAGAGACTCATTGCTTGTTAAATTCCCACTAGAAAACACACAGAGACACACGCCCATACACACACACACACACACACACACACACACACACACACAGCAGTAGCAGATCAGCAGAGAAAGACATCAGCCAAAGAAAGATAATTTGAGATACTTCTGAGGTAGCAGTTGTAAAATTAAAATAGGCAACTCATTAAATTATCCATAGAGTGAAAAGAAAGCTACAAAAATAGATATTTTTCTGGCAAGTCAGTGCTTTTCAGAACAAATTTAGTTTTTAGCAGAGTTTTAAAATCAGATGATATCAGTTCATATTCATTGGGATTATTTAAATGGTTAGATTAGTTTGTCCTTATTAAAAGCAAAGAATAGCTTTACTGGCCTTTGATAGAAGTATATTTAATAAAAAAAATATGCTCAGTTAGACATCATTTTAACTGACAGATTGTAGGCAATATGATTGAGTGAATGTCATTTGTGCAAGTTGGAGTCTGGTCCCAAAATCACAGAATTGAAAAATAATAACCTTGTGTAAGTCATGCTTTAATGCTGATTTTCTCTCATTTCTATTTGTTGGCTTTGTGACTGATTATTTATTTTGTGATCATCCAGTCCCTTGCCTTCTCTATCTCACTGCCTGATTTTGGAATGATGTTTCTTACTAAAGCTTCCCCTAGAGGACAGGCCAGGAAAAGGAAAGAAACTAAATTCACCAGCTTCTCTTTTTATTAAGAATTTAGATGGGAGATTTGATAGGGAAAGAGTCTGGCAAATGAAAAAGGAAGCTTGTGTATGTTGATTTTAGATCTTTTTAAAGCCTTCTTTCCAATTTATGTTGAGAGACAATTAACAATATTTTGTAAGCCAACTAATCACTGGCTTTTCAAATCCCCATTTACTACCTTGAGCATACAAATTGGATGATGTTTTTAAATAACTAGTACTCTGGTTCAATCAAATGAAAATGCTGTATACAAAGAGAATGTCATAATGATACCTCCCATTTATGGAGTGCCTGCTTCCCAGTTAGCAAAGCCCTTTCAGACATTCTCTTCTATTCTCCAAAAATTGCTGTGTTGTAGGTCTTACTATCAATGACACTGAAAAAGCTGTGGGAAGGATGCACATATTTTAATCTCAATCAATACTGATATATTCCATTGGGGGAGCTAGACCAAGCTAAAATCTCACATATAGCAATATTAATATGCAAGACTAGGGGGTACAAAAGTAGGCTCGGTTACTGTTAATTTTGTAAGGTTAAAATTTGTCTCTCTCTCTTTCCTCTTTCTTTCCCTCTCCTATCACCTTCTAATTTTCTGAGTCCAAACAGGACAAGTGAAATTTCTTGCCTTCATGCTAACAAGCTCTATGTAAATACGTATAAACAGTGAATGTCAGGTGCACTATGCTTAAAGTGACATCCATTTCCACGACACTTTAGGCAAAACCATTTCATCTTGAGAGAGAGAGAGAGAGAGAGAGAGAGAGAGAGAGAGAGAGAGAGAGAGAGAGGAGAGGAGAGAGAGGATGACGTGACACTTTTGAGATTTATTTAAGTTGTTAAAGATCTCGAGGTTACAAGAATTAGACTGTTAAGCATTTTTCCTCCTTGTCTCCCAGAGACACGAAATGTACAATTTTCTCGGTTCAACTGTCAGATAAATTGGCAAGTCGACTAAAAGGATAATATTCCCTTAACGATGCATTCATTTGAAGCCCTAGCAACTGTATTAGGCAGCAGGGAGCATTCGCTAGCAAGGCATGGCGCGAGGAGAGGGAACTCTGCAATTTAGAGTGACAGATGATTTTTTTCCCATCCATCAAGCTGCCTCAAAATGTCACAATATTTACACCTCTTCCTTGGTGAATTAGAATCCAGAGACAAGCAGACAGGAAAAAAAAAAAAAAAAATCCGACCAGTTTCCGCTTGATTGGGAAAAGCAAGCGTTGCACCTTTAAATTCTGCCCCTCCATTCCCGGTCTCTCTCCCCCCCCGCCCCTTCCCGGGATTTTGCAATAAATCTCCTAGTTCTGCGTTCAGCCCTGCAGATCCGTATTTAAAACAGCACCATCTGGGAAGGGTGGGTGGCGATGGTGATGCGGGCGCCTTGGAGTTCCTTTGCAGCACGCTTGGAATTGCATCAGACTGATCAGAAATCCCCCCGCCCCCAAGCCCAGCCCCTCCCGCCACGTTCCCCTCCCTGCCCCGCCCCTCTCCTCCCTTCGCGTAGATGTGACTGAGAAAACGACTGGATCTCAGAACAGTCTGTGCCCCATTCGCTGCAGGCTTGCTCCGTAAACCCTGCCCTACGCTCCCTTTGTGTGCCGAGCAGCCTATCACCGTCATCTGATCCTAGTGCCTGTTTTTTGTTTTTTTTTCCCCCCCCTTCTAAATTTCCACAATATCCTCGCGTTGCCTATGAATCCATCCTTTCCACCTGCGCAGAGTTGGGATTCTTCCTTTCGTTTGGAAAAACAGTGGAGTCTGGAGTTTCGGAAATAGGTTTTCCCCTGCGTTCCCCTCACCCCTACCCCAAGCCCTCGCCTCTTAATTAAGAAGGGCTGAAGCGGGGAGGAGTCCAGAACGGCCAAGCCCTGAGGCGAAAACTGCCGCCGGGCACTGCTCCGTGGCCAAAACAAAGGGCCCGGGAAGGGGGTGGGGGTGAGGGCTCTAGGAGTGGAGGGAGGCTGGTGGCCCCCGCCCAGGGGCGCGCAAGTCCCTGGGCTCCCCAGGAGAGGCAAGAGGACAACGCAGCCGCGCGCTCCGGCCTCTCGTGGTGCCCCGGGGGCGCAGGCGGGGGCGGGGAAGGTGGAACGAAAGGCTGGGCTGCTCCGAGCCGCTTCCATCTCACTCGCCAAGCCCACCCCCCGCCTCCACCCTTCCCCAGCCCCCGGCCCACCCGGGTGGAGGTGGCCGCGGCTCCGCGGCGAGCCGGCCGCCCTCCACCCGCGCCTCGGGACGCAACCTCGCCCTGGCAGGGCGGTCTGCACGCCCAGCTGATTGGTGGCTCTGTCCAGCCGCCGCACGGAGCTGCGAGTATTCTTCTCCACCGCCTCCAGCCAACCAGGCCCCCTCCCCCGGCCCGCTCCCTGGCTCTTCGGTCCGGAAAGGACCTTCTACTCCCAAGCGGAGGCCCCCCTTTCCCTGAGTTACCCCGACTGACTCGGACCTGGGCTCAGTGAGGCATCCGGCCCGGCGGGGGAGCGGAGCGCGGTCTCGGCAGCTCCCCTTCCCTTGAGAAAGCGGGAGCCCTCTAAGCCAGCGCCCAAAACTCGCGGGGAGGGAGGACAGAAAGAAAAAACCCAGAAAGAAACATCCAGCGAGGAGCGAGGGCGACGGAGAGGAAGAGATAGAATGAGGGAGGGATGGAGGCAGGAGGAGGGGGCGGGGTGGAAGAAGGGGGGGCGGGAAGGAGGGAGGGAGGGAGGGGGAAAGAGAGGGAGGGAGGAATACAGAGAGAATGAATCCTTCTCACTAGAAGAGCTGAAATTACCTTAATTCATTTTGTGTTGGGATTTAGCTTTACCTCCTTCCCTCTCCGCAACCTCCACCTCCCTCTCCCCACCGCACACCACCGCCACCGCCACCGCCTGATTCTAAATGGTACAAAGTCAAATTTTAGGAAATCGAATGTTGTGCAAAAGCTTCATAATTAGTAATGAATCTACTGTACACACACTACACACAGACAGACAGACACACACACACCAGCAAAGAGAACGGAAAAGAGGGAGGTGAAGGGGAGAAAGAGAGAAATCTTACATTTGAATCAGACATTTGCAGGTCCAAGTTAACTAAACTCATTATATCCGCAGGAAGACTGAAGGTGTTTTTTTTGTTTTTTTTTTTTTTCTCTCTCGCTTTGCCCCAGGGTTCTCACCTAGGGCAATTCAAACTGGGCAAATATCAAGAAACAACCCCCTCTCATGCTCTCCCTCTACCTCCCCCCTCCACCACTCTTCCTCTCCGGAAGATCGAGTATCAAAATAGCTCAGGAATTGGGGAGCAGGGGTCCCCGCCCCGGTGCTTACCTTCTTTGCGGCTTACACCACCCCGGTGGCTAGATCCTGGAGATAAACACTTGCATTTCCCAAAGTTAACCCAGTATACCAACCCGGAGCTTGCCAAGAGTCTATTCCAGCCTACACCGCTAGGAAGCCAACTTCAGCGAGCTCAATGAGGGGACAAAACTGGGGCTCGATTTCCAAACGCTCCGCTCCAAAATCTGACTCTCTCTCCAGCCCCGATCTCAGTGTGAGCCGAACCTCAGAAAAGACGCTTTTTAAGGGCGACACGGGGCTGGCTTTACCTCTGGGCCAAGGAGGCTACCTGGGGTACCGCCACCTCGGACAAATCCGTTGGCTCTGTCCAAGGTGCTGAATGGACTCCAAACGCCCCGATTACACACCCAGCACAGCAGGAGGAAAAGGCTAAAAAAATCTCTAATTAGGTGATACTTGATATTGCTCTAGACGGTTTCTTCCACTTCCTTACGTTTTGTCACGTGCCGATGGCTTTGCCAAAGCCATCCTGTTAATAGTTGATCACATGTTGATGAGACCCTTTTCTTCTATGAGAGGATTACCCATTTCATTACCGGTGATGTGCACTTCTGACTTATTTCTCTCCCCCAACCCCACCCCCATCTGCACCTAAACTCCCAGCCTCTACCCCACCCTTACCCCCACCCCACCCCCTAACCCCAAGCTCTAACAGAATTCTTGTTTTTAGATGGAAATTAACCCCCTTGCGAATGTCAATTACATGCCCACATATAAATCATAGAATATGCTCATACATCATACACATAAAGGCAAAGAATGGAATGCAAGACCGCTGAGAGACAAGCATCAGCCTTGAACAGCCAATATAACACACCCCCTCCAGCTCCAAGTTTGTTCCACGCAGTTCCACATTGCTGTGTTAAATCTCAAATGATTCCAATTAAAGTTGCACTGTGTAAAAACCCGATTCCCCTGGCCTGAGTAGCTGCTGTTCTTTGGCGTGTGAAGTGCTAGGAAGAGCCGTGATATGCCCGTTGTTAAGCAACATGTCAAGATTTTTCAATTATAATGCAGGGTTTATTGCTACTCACCATTGTGCCTTTGCTGTCCTGGAGACTCAAGTGTCTTAAAATCTCGTCTCCCCAACAGATGCTGGAAGGTAATGTGTCTTGTTTGAAGTCATCATGTGAGAAGTTCGGCTTTGCTCAGTGGATCGCCCACCACTTGGTGTGACTTATGAATCTAATAACCCTTTGCAATATCCGCAAGCTTAAAACTCTCAACCACCTTGGCGACTACAGAAGACAAAGCAACTGGCACCGATGTTGAAAAACCTATAGATTTACGCAAACGCCCTCACTCCGACAGACACGTTTCCCTTTGAGTTCTTACGTGATTCTAATGAATGAGCAAGGTTACCAATGATTGCCCAACTGTCCTGCTATGTAGCGGGTGGTTCCTGGGGCTGCCTTCTAACCGCCCGTCACTGGGTCCTGGCACAGAAAGTTCCCAGAGAAAGTGAGGAGTTTCAGGGTACCCCCTAAAAATAACCCAGCCTGCACACCGCTCCCTTGCCCACTGCTCGGGTCACACCTGGGTCTCTGGCAAAGCTGAGTTCGGCTCGGGAGATTTCCCTGTCGCCAGGTAAGAAAATCTTCGCCTTGTCAGGCTAGGGCGGGAAGACCGCTGGGGAACTTGTTGCTTATCAGCGCCAGCAGGCTACGGCTTTAATAATAATCCCAGAAAAGCGCAGCGGGGAGGGGGCGAGGGGGGGCGGCAAAGACGACGACTATCCGTGCTGTTTACGTGACCAACTCACTGTGACTCCCTTGGTAAAAAGGAAACTTCTTAGAAAAGTTCGTGCCCCTCCCCCTCCCCCCATCATGACTAAGGGTCTCCAGCCGATGAGGTCGTGAGCGATGATCGAATGGGAGCTGGGGGGCTGGGCGGCGCGGGGAGGTAAGTGACTTGTCCTTGGGCACAACTGCATGCGTCGAAGCGCGCATCAGCCCGGCAACTTTCCCTTTTCCTCTTAGGGACTGATGACTAGGCGACAGGCACCAGGGCGAGCCACTAGTTGCCCACAGGAACCTGTGTAAGCCGAGCTCTCGAGCGGCTGAGTTGAATGAAGTTATGACTGCGTGTGCTCTAATGGGTTATGGCTTCTCAAACGGGAGTTAACAGCCCGGTGCGCAGCTAGGTCGGCATGGCGAGCCGCGGAGAGCGGAGCCGCGGGCAGAGGCAGGGAGGGGAGGCGCCGCGGCCGGCTCGGAGCTCTGCGTCCGCCCGGTGCTTCTTCCCCGAGCCGCTTCCGCCGGGGTGCCTGGATGAGAGCGGCGGGGAACCGCAGCCGAGCGCGCGAGGCGCCGGGGCTGGGACTGCGAGCATCGGGGCGGGGGAGGGGGGCTCTCCCAGGAAGCCCCGCGGTCAGCACCCGCGCTTCCCCGCCAGTGGCTGCGCAGGCTGGGGAGTGGAGAGGTCACGTGTTGGCGGAAAGTAACTTGGAAGGGAAAGGATGAACTTCGAGAAGAAGAAAAAATGCAAAATAAAACAGACCACTCCCCACCCCGGTGTGTAAAATGGAGAGAAAGGCGCGCGGGGGTGGGGGAGGGGCGCCGCTCTTTGCGGAAGACCTGGAGAGAACTCTGGAAATCTCAGGAAATAAGCAATAACTCGAGCGTTGGCAACGTCCCCCAGCCTAGGGGAGGCGCTAACCCAAGGTATCTTTCCACTGAAGCTGCCCTTTGCCTACCCCCCAGTCAACGCCTGTGCAGCCAGCGGAGGCACCGAGCTTGCTTGTACGCCAGTTGTTATGGAGATGCCCGTCGCTCTGAGGAGCGCTACTGCCCTGGGAAGTCCCCAGACGCATTTCTGGTTTCTTCGTTTTGGCACTGACTCCATGATTTTACTCTCCAACCAGAATTCCCACCAAGGGGAGCCCACCAACGGCGTCACAGGCCCTGGCCGTGGCGCTATTGACTGCAGGGATGAGGCAGAGCGATGCTGCAGTTGGTGGATAGCTCTTAAGTTTCAGACCACTTGGCCCTTTCCAGTTTCCAGTTTCTTTATTCCAGTCAGAAGTGCTGTGTTTGAATGTTATTCGTGCTTGCGTATGTATAAAAACCTCGGTTACACGATAGGATGATGATAAGCAACGGAACATTAGCATTCAGTGGCTGCTTCAAGGTCCTCCCCGCCCCTATCCCAGAAATGCTTTCCTTATGGAAAATAAGCTTTACTTCCTAATTCTGTATGTGGGCCTCTGTTCGTTGGAACCCCCATTGGTACTGGGTTATTATTATTAGCAGTAGGTCCATGCCTCTCTAGAGATGTTTCCAAAGCCAAACCAGCTTGTCCTAGGCTCCAGACAAGGTACAAATACACAAATGCTTCCTGGACTTCATAAGGGACAATTCTAGACTTGCCAGGCTCCTGGAGACCTGAGGTAGGTCATCATTATAGGATGCCAAAAACCCTCAGAGTCACCAACGCAACAGTTCCCTCCAAGTAAAAGGACTGCTCAAATTGTCCACAAACTGCCACTTTTTGTCCATCCATGAATTAGCCAGCAGATGCTGCCCTAAGACAGGGACAGCTGGCACACACCATCCTTAGAGGTCTTGGGGTACAGGCTTTGGGGGCATAACTGGTTTCCTGAGAATGCCATCCATAATGCTGTTAATAACTTTCCTTGCCTATTGACAAGTTCAGTGACTCTAGTACAAATCAGCAATTCTGAAATGACACGGGGAGATGATCACTATATGAATACATTTATTCCCCATTGTCATCAACGTGTTAAATTTATCTGGCTTCTTTGTCAACAGTTTGTGGTCTCTATAGAGACTATCAGCTAATCCTCTGATGGATCATTATCCTGAAAACTGTATTCTGTAGTGGGGTACTCTGAATTATTGGTATAGTTACCTGATGATTCAAACATGAATGGTTGATTAGTTTGTAATTATTAGTATTTAGACAACACATGATTGTACTCAGAAAATATGTCCCAAGAAAAATTTCTGACTATTGCCCTTATTTTTTGGAGCTATTACTCAAACCTCCAACTCGTGGATGAAGATGAGGAGTTAAAGTTGCTATCTAATATGAGTTGCTATAGGGAGCTGGGTGGGGAAGAGATCGTATTTGACTCATAGTATTTTTCTTTTCTCTCTTGATTTTTCAGTGATCTGAGAGAGAATTCTTTTCTCTTGGTGCATTATCAGCCCTCCAGCCTTTTATCTGTATCCACTCACTTACACATTTTCTTTCTTTCTTTTTCATCTGCAGAAATCCAATGTCTAGTATAAGCAAAGATTACAGTCATTTCATTTGTTAAGATAGATGCCAAATGCTGTACCTGCCATGATTTTAATCTCAGAAGAACTTATTCCTGAGGTTATCTTATTTTTTCACACAATCCTAATCAGTGTGATATGAATATCACACTTCTCTAGATTCTTCTGACCTTATTCATTTTTAGTAACAGTAAGAACATATCAAACTGAATGGTAAACAAATCTTGTTCCTTAAAGATCACTACCTAACAATGTAGCCAAACTTAAAGCAAAATGTATTAATACGACCTAGAAGGAAGGATTTTTTGCATTCAAACTTTGTTCCTTATAGGTGAGCTGTTCAATGTTCACAGTTTTCTACCAAAGCCACAATTCTCTGCCCATATGGGTTCAAAAATTAGTAAGGGATTTATCAAGACTAGGAGGCACAAGAACATCATTAAATAGGTGTGCAGAGAATCTTGAAATTAGTGGAAGGGGGTAAAAAAACAGAGTCTACCAAATCAAAAATGAAAGAGCACGCATTTTCCTTAGAGAATTAAGAGATGCTTGGAATATCTCTTGAGACAAAGTCTCCTCTATTGATTTCTAAAAGGAAATTTAGCAAGTCACTTTTAAAAAGATGGTTTGTGTACTCTTTCTTACATATCAAGGCAGATGTAGATGAGATAGTATACTTTAATTCTCTCCTCCTAACTATTCTTTCCAAATCCATTTGGTTGTATTTAATTGCCAGGTTCTCCATTTTACCTGGTATTAGGTAGACTATTTTCTTCCTGGTCCTACTTCTCCTTTCCCTTTTGTACTCATTCTATGCCAGGTGTATTGATAGGGGCTGGTGATCCATTTATTAATAATTCCCTACCCCAAAGCATCTTAGAGTCTCAGAGTTGAAGAGTGTTTGGTTAATTATTGCTGAGATGTCAACAGTGCCCTTCCCCCCTCCAAACTCTCTCTTCCCCAAGTCATTACCTTGGGATCACTTGTTATAATCAATGAAGAAGAGTGTTCACAGAGAGGCTTTAGATGGTGGCGTAATTGCTATCTTGAATTCTAAGAAACAAAACAAAACAGGTAGCAAGAGACTTGTGCTTATGATATAAGAAGTGATTCTAACCAGCTAGGAAGAAAGATTGGCTTTCTTAGTCACTTCCTGATCTCTAATGGTTCTCCACAGGCAATGGAAGGAGAGGCAAAGAATCACGACACACAATTTGGAAAGCTTTCTAAAACAAGATTAGTCAATGATTGCCAAGAACCTGGTGTTGAGCTCATATTTAAAAAGAACTCAAGGAATCTTCCATCTACCAAACTTAGTTTAGTTAAAAGGGAAACAATCAGAGCATCAAAAAGAAACAAGCCAGATAAATACTTGGGAAAGTCATGATTTAGTTTGCAATAACCTCTGTGCATTACTGAGTCTGACAAGTAAGCATGACACAGAAGATCTGGACATGAATTAACTCAATTTCAGAAAACCAGACAACCCCATAATGAAGGTGAAGCAAGACCACATGGAATACTGAGGAAGAACTGAATGGCTCTTTCTAAACCATCTTACAGACAAAAGATGAATAAGAGGAAGTATGGATGGCAAGTAAGAGAAAGTGACGTTGATGATACGAAAAGTTGATAGGAGATTAAGACAGGTCAAGGATATGTCAGGTCAGGACTTGCAAGGTATAATTAATCAAAGATCATTTTAGGAATTGGATAAGATGAGAAATCAAATCTCCAAGGAGTCACAAAACTTAGAATTATGGAAAGGCTCACGAAAACTAGTAAAAGTAGTAGAGAATCTATATCATGGTAGGGCCTAGAAAAGTGTGTTCGAGATTTAATCTGCCTAGAACATCTGGAGAGAAACTTTCACAAATGCTAAACTATGCTCCCTGTAATTTAATGTGCACGTGAATCTCCTGGGCAGCCCGTTAGAAAGCAGATTCTAAGTCTGAGGTGGGCACCATGATTTGGTATTTTCAACAAATTCCCAGGTGATATGAGGCTGTGCTACATTTTGCATAGCAAGGTGCTAAAGCATGCTGCTCCAGCCTAAGGTTTCATTTACATTATGGCTTTACTGAAGACTAGCTAATCTCTTTAGTAACTGAAGTGAATGCCATATAACAAAAATTAATTCAAGGAAAAGGCCTGCTCCTTTAACCCTAGTGTTACACAAACCACAAACTCAAACCTGCACCTGAGCCCATTAATTCTAAAAAGTTCCTGAGCACAGCGACATCAGCCTCTTACTATCAATATCATTGGCTGTCATTTGAATATTTGTCATTTCATATGTCTTGGAATAAAAGGAAAGCGAATCAGTTTGGAATATATCGGGCACACTGCAAAACGGAAGAGAAGTCAGGGAAAATTATTCTAGTCATGTAAAGAGGATTCGTTAGGTCATATTATGAGTCCTGAGCTCATTCTGGGTTTCTTTCTATAAATAGGATATTTTGGAACTAGAGAAGGCATAGCAGAAGGCAACCAGAATGACAGAGGGATTTGGGGAATTTGCTTCTGCTGAAAGGTTAAAGAAACTAGGTCTGTTTTCTTTTGTAAGGAGAGAAAAGATGGTACCTCACTGAGGTGATATCATTCTAAAAGTAGTGGAAGTAATAGGATGCGACAAGAGTGCCTTATGGAAAAAAGAGTAGAAGGATTCTGGCAGGGAATGAAGGCCAGAAGAATGGCTCCAGCTTTTCTAAAGGTCCTCAGTTAGCAGTGTTCCTATTGGCAAAACTCCACTGCTCACAAAAGGAGGGGTAAACGCTGGATCGAGATCAGGAAATAAGTGACAGATAGAAAGTGAGGAGGTAAGAGAGACCTTCTTTCTTTTTTCATTGAGAACATTTTCATTATTAACTTATTAATCCTATAGAAGCCCTGCACTCCCAGCATATGGTGAACTTTACCAACATTCCTCAGTCTCGAGGGCTCTGCTTCTGTAACACATCACATTTCTGCTTCCTCTTCATCCCAAAATGGCACGTTTTTCATCAGTTCAGCAAAGAACTGTAAATAGTCAGTTACAATATGCAGGGTTCTTCCTCTCAGTTACTTTTTCCTCTGTGTCAATCCTGGAAAGCATTCCCTTTCTTAATTGATAGAAAAGCATTGTCCATGACTTTGCATGTGAGGTTCCACCATCTTCATTTGATCCCTGAAGCTCAGAGATGAAAAGACTGACAGGTCATCCTGGACAACCCCATCATTTAACAACAGGAGAAGGTAGAGCTCATGGAGTTGATAATCATACAGTTTTGTCTGTATGGTAGTGGAATATATAAGCTTTCCAGAAATTTAAATTATTCCCCAATGAGCTATCTGGAAAATATCAATTAAACCATGAGTTAACTCAGTACTCTGGGCCTCTGTCAAAATTTATTTTCAGCTCTGTGTTTTTTCAATAGGGCAACCCTTGGGGGGAATTGTTCTAGGTTCACTGCCTTAGGTGGTTACTTTTAGGCTGCTGTGAATGGTTGATAATTTAGGTAAGCAGCTGAGAGAAGGAGGCAGCTTTCTCTAGCTTCTCCTTAGAAATAATGATGCTCGCATGCATGCTTGTTACTGCCTCTCCCTCCAGCAAGACAACATGGGATTGTGCTTCCCCACTTTCATACTACCTTCCCCTCCTCTGCTTTCTGAATAAGGGTTAGCTTGAGAAGGAGAGGAGGAAAGAGTATCCCAAGAAGAGAAAATTGCCTCTGTGAGGCTCCTGAGGTGGTGTTTTAGTTAGTTACTGCTGTGTAACAGATCACACCAAAATTTAGTAGCTTAAATAAAAACACACATTTACTATACCCATATTTTCTATGAGTCAGGAATTCTGGAGCAGCTTAGCTGGGCAGTTCTGGCTTGGGAAGGAGGGAGAGTGTTCTCTTATGATGTCGCAGTCAAGATTTAGCCAGGGCTGCAATCATCTGAAGACTCGACTGGCTGCCGTGTGAAGACTGCATTAGAAGAGGCTAGGTTTGGAGTCAAGGTAGGAGTCTACTGCAGGTGCCATGTGAGAGATGACAGAGGCTTATATTTAGAAAAGTAAATGGATGTGAGATATATTTTAGAGGTAAATCAGAAGGACTTGGTCACTGATTGGTTCATGGGAAATGAAGAGGAGGGAGGGTTCTGATATGGCAACTGCATGTTTGGAGAAGATTGGAGGAAATGCAGACACAATATAGGTGAGGGTGGGAGAGATCAAGAGTCTAGGTCATTAAATACTAACAGCCATACTGGGAGACTGGTTAAAATGGTAACTACCATTTATTGGGTACTAACTCTGTGCCAGGCATTGTGTTCGGCACATTACCTACATTCTTCTGTTTAATCCTCTCAGTAATGCAACTATTATAACTCAGGTATGGAGAGGTTAACTAAGTCACACAGCTTGTAAGTAGTAGAATAGGAATTAAAACTCAGGATTTTCATATTCTAAAGTTTATGCTTTCAAGCACGAAATTACATTTACCCCTTCTTGCCTTCTCCCTCCCTTAGCACACACATCTTTGCTTTTGTTGCAGTTTATTTTGCGTTATTGTATTGGGACAAGTCATTTGTACTCAACTATACTGTTTCCCCCTTCCCCCAACACCGTGACTGCTGTATAATAGAAGTTTAACATGATTTTGCTACATGAGTTGGAATTAAACCGCTGCTTTTACCTCTGGGAAGACTAGTTTTTTAACCTCATACAACATAGAAATACAGATTGGAATGCAAGGGGAGACTGGAAGAAGAACAGTGAACAGCCATTGTCCTGTGTTCTGGGAGGCTTAAACCATTTCTGGAGTCTTCCCTTTCTCCACCTCCATCCTAGAAGGTAGCAGATGCATCCTAGAAGAAGCATAGACAGAACATAGGCCAATTCCTTTCTAAGATGCAGGTTATTCTTGAAATCTAAGTGCTGCAAATCAAAGGTGGGGTGTACACTGCAAATTAGGGGGCACTAATGTGGTGACTCAGAGTACCAGAATGGGTCTGAGTTTGCAAATCACGTGGAGTTGTTCCCAAAGTCTTGACAGATCTATGTTAAGGCAGAAACAAGGACATCATATTCTCCAATATTACAGTGATTCAGTATCTAAATAGTGACCTGAACGCTAGAAATGTCAGCCAAGAAATGGGAAAAGGAATGAGCAGGCCGGAGATCTGGGACTGTTGAGAGGCCCATGAACCCAGTGACTTGGAATAAAGACAATTGTAAAAAGCCTGAACTTTCAAAAAAAAAAAAAGGGAGAATCTCTGGCCTCC
The DNA here is from genome assembly GCA_004363605.1 of Indri indri. Classification (NCBI taxonomy): domain Eukaryota; kingdom Metazoa; phylum Chordata; class Mammalia; order Primates; family Indriidae; genus Indri; species Indri indri. Next base: position 119,788 of record RJWJ010001486.1, read on the forward strand.
ACACTGGGCCTTTCTAGATGTTCCCTGCCTTTGTTTTCTGAGTCCTGTAAGACAGGATATGTTTTGAATCATCTGATGTGTTAGAGGAGACTGCAATGGAAAGAGCTCTCATTCTGGTTATGCTACAAGTTGGATTGTCTGACCCCAGCAAACCATTTTCTCTGTCTGGGCCTCAATTTTTCCACTTATATAATGGTGTTAGATTTGACATGTGTTGTGGACTGAATTGTGTCCCCCTAAAAATTCATATGTTGATGTCCCAACCTCTAGTACCTTAGAATGTAACCATATTTGGAGCTGGGCCTTTAAAGAGGTGATTCATTTAAAATGAGGACATCAGGGTGGGGTCCTAATCCAATATGCCTGATTTCTTCTAAGAAGAGAGAGATGCCAGGGATGCACATGCGCAGAGAGATGAAGACACAGCGAGAGGGTATTTATCTGCAAGCCAGGGAGAGAGGCCTGAGGAAACCAACCCTGACAGCACCTTGATCTTGGACTCTCAGCCTGCAGAACTGTGAGAAAATGAGTTTCTGTTGTTGAAGCCACCAAGTATGTGGTCTTTTGTTTTGGCAGCTCTAGAAAACTAATACAGATTTCAAACAGCCAAATTATCTGCCTTCCTATTTCTGTGGAACTTCCTTCAATAGGCTTAGTATTGGGATGAATTGACGTTGACTGCAAATTCTTTGATAGTTCTCCCATCAAGAAGTAGGATCTTTCATCCCTCACATCTCTCCTACTCTCCCACATTTTGGAGTCTCAGTGGCTATTATTTCACTCTGTATGTCCACGTGTACCCACTGTTTAGTTCCCACTTATAAGTGAGAACATGTGGTATTTGACTTTCTGTTTCTGAGTTATTTCACTTAGGATAATGGCCTCCAGTTCCATCCGTGTTGCTGCAAAAGACATGATTTCATTCTTTTTATGGCTGGGTAGTACTCCATAGTGTATACGTACACATTTTCTTTATCCAATCACCCATTGATGGACATTTAGGTTGATTCCATAACTTAGCTGTAACAAATTTAGCTACTATAAATATGAGTCCAGGTGTGTTTTTAAATATTAAATATAATGATTTATTTTCCTTTGGGTAGATACCCAGTAGTGGGATTGCTGGATTGAATGGCAGTTCCATTTTTAGTTCTCTGAGAAATTTCCATACTCCTTTCCATAGAGTTTGTACTAATTCACATTCCTACCAATATTGTATAAGCATTCCCTTTTCTCCATATCCTCACCAACATCTGTGGATGAAAAATTACCTATTGCATACAATGTACAGTACTCAGATGATGGATAGACTATAAGCCCAGACTTTACCACCATGCAATATATTCATGTAACAAAACTGCTCTTGTATCCCCTAAATCTATAAAAATAATAAAAAAGTGGGATCTATATGCTCCTCACCGTGGGCTCTGTCACTATTTTGACCAATAGAATATAGCAAAAGTGACACTGTGTCAGTTTTCGGGTTCCAACCCTTAAGAGACTCTTTACTTCCTCTTTCTGTTTCATGGAACACTTGCTCTTGGAGCCCAGGGCCACCATGTAAAAAGTCCAACTACCCTGTGGGAGACACCATGTGAAGAGGCCATGAGATGACATGGAGAAGAAGAAGGTCCCAGCTGAGTCCAGCCTTCTAGTTTGCCCTGCTGAGATGTTGGGTATGTAAGTAAAACTGTCTTGGACCCTCCAGACCAGACCAGCTACCAGGTGAAGGTCATTAAGTGACACTGGTCAGTGCCACATGGAATGAGAGAATTGCCTAGCCAAGATCTGCCTGGATTTTTAACCCACAAAGTCATCAGATATAATACGGTTGTTGATGTGAGCCACTGAGTTTTACAGTAGCTTGTTACAATAATGTAACAAAGATTTCTGAACTGATTTACTAGAGGCTTATGGCTATATCAATTCTATACAGGCCCATTCTTACCGGGTCTTATTTTGTGCCCAGGGATGAAGTAAGGTGCTATTAGTAAGGGATTAGGTTTGGGACTGAGATTTAGATTCTGGTAAGCTCTACCATTACAAGTTACTTGTTTTGCTTCAGACAAGTCACTTGACATCTCTGAGTCTCACTTTCCTCATCTGTAAAATAGGGATAATCACACCTGCTGTGTGGAGTTTTGTGAGGATTTAATGTGTTAATTAGATATCACATTGTAGGCAGATAGTGAGCATCCTATAAGTGGCAACCACTATTACTACAATAGTAATGTTACTGCTGCTGCTGGTGGTGATGGTGAAAACAGGTCATCTTGCCTATGGCTGCCAGTGGGGTTGAATGAAATGCTCCTTCCAGACAAGCAGCTCTCATTGGTCTGCCACAGGGCCAACAGCTTACCATTGGCTCCTTTGAGTTGTGCGATTTCAGTTTAAGGACTTAACTATCCTTTAAATGTCCAACCACACCTGGCAAGATTAATGTGTGCAAAGGCATTACAAACTGGAGGCAGTGTAGCAAAGTGAAAAGAGCATTAGGATCTAATTAATTTTTAGAATCAGTTTTGGCTGCAAGGGGCTCAGGATCCAAAATAACAGTGGAATAAATGTTAGAAGTTTGACTTTCATGTAAAAAGTACAAGTTGGTGGCCCTCAGCCATATGATGTTCTCTGGTGGCAGGAGCCCAGGCTCTTTCTGTCTTCTGACTTCCTTCTGCCATGGGTGGTCTCATTCTCCATGTCACCTCATCATATAATATGGCTGCTGCTTCTTTGGAAGTGGTTGGAGAAGGGCATCCCCTATCACTTTAAGGACACTTCCCAGAAGTTGACACACTCCTTTTGCTTATATAGCATTGGCCAAATCTAACTGATATATAGGCTGCTAAATGTGGATTTGATTCAGGGTGCCCATGTGCCTAGCTAAGTTTTAGGAATTCCATTATTGAGGAAGAAGAGAGGCTTACTGGGGAAAAGAAGTTGACTTTGTGACAGTTACAACTTCTTGAGCACTATTTCAAGTCAGGAATGGTGCTAGGCACTGTGGTTGTGATGTTTGTGCTGTTTGCTAGCCCTGTGAGCTTATTTATTTTTTTCTCTTTCTTTTTTTTTCACCTTGTCATCCAAGAGCACCTATGAGCTTATTAACATCCCTATTTAAGCAAAAGGGAAAGTGAAAACTGAGAAGTGACTTGTGTGAAGCCACAGAGCTAGTTAGTGCTTGGGCCAGGATTGGACCCAGGGCTGTGTGATCCAATGTTTGTGCTCATTCTACTCAAGCAACCTTGGTTCCAATTTTGGCTTGCCCTGTTTACTCCCTGCGTGACCTTGAGCCAGTTATCTCTGCAAGCAAAGGCAGATTTACTGCGAAGCTAAGGAAGCACCTCACTAGCACAGACCCCTGGAGAGATAGGAGTTTCCAGGAGCTGCAGGGTGCTGGGGTTGGAGGTGGGCAGATGGAAGCCAGGTGGAAATCAGGAAGTATTTCTATGTAAGCATTTTTGGCAAATTGACAAAGAAACCCAAGAAGAAAGGGACCCAACCTCTAAGGCTACGACAATTTGTTGTGATTTCTTTTCTTATTCTAAACAAATATTTGCTTTGGGACCTATGGTTGTATTTGTAACATTGTATTCTTTTCTTAAAGAGGCTCCCCCACATTGTATGTACTTTAGCCAGCTCCATGCCTGGATCCACCCCTGTCCTCATGCCAAAACTGAGCAAAGTCTAAACTCATGAAGTTGAGAGAAGTTTTGAATAAAAGTTTAGGTCTGAGAAATGGCAGAGCAGGGACCTTGACCTGGATGACAAACCCAGTGGCAAACTGTGGTGGGGTTTTGGATGCCCAGGAAGGCAGACCTCCCCCAGGGAGCCCTCCCAGATTCCTACAGAGAGGGGACCCTTTCCTTGTGGCATACCCTCATGGCTCTGTACCTTCTTTATGCTAACCCATAGCACCTTCTGCCTTCTGAAAGAATTTTTTATGTCCCCATCAGTTTCTCCATCCTGAGTAGCAGTTGTTAGAAATCAGAAAACAGGTATCCCTCATCTCTATACATTCCCGGGACTCCAGCAAAGGGCCTGACACGGAATAGGAGCTAATAAACAGTCGCTGAATTAAGTTGAATTCAGGAACCTGTGGACTCAGGAGCCTAAAAAGGAGCATGAAAAAGCAAAGTTACTAATGCATTTTTTTTTAATTGCACGATGTTTTCCAGGCCTCATTTTTCTTCTGTGAAATGAAAAGTGTTGGATCTATTGATCTCTAGGAGGGCAATTCTGAACCTGACAACAGTGAACTAATTAACATCTCTCCACCCTATACTCTCAGAGTGCCGGTTTTATGCCTTGAATTGAGGTGAAATCCAATCTGGAGGTCTCACGTTCATTAAAAAGTCCTACTGCATTCCTTGGAAGTGTCAGATGCTGACCTGACCAAATTCCAGCAGGGATAATTGTATTTCGACAATTTTGTGTTCCCCTAAACTCTTTGATTGGATAAAGTAAGCTTTGCTTCCTGTCCCAAATTATTTTGTGCTGCTGTCCTCAGCTGTTAAACAGAGATGTCACCTCATTTGTAAGCTGTTTTGTTCTTTCCGTTAAAGGGCTATGTACTTTTTCTGGGTTTAATAGTGATTTTGACCAGTTAAGACATTGTATGATTTCAGGTAGTTCTCACAGATCAAAGGCTGTTCTTGCATACTATTAAAATATGGAACTATTTTAAACCTTTACAATTCACCCTCCGGTGCTACAGATAGTCACTTTGAATGACATGAAAATTCTGTCACAATGATTGATCCGTGTGTTTATGGGAGGAGAATGAAATGAAATGAGAATTCAATCTTCTCTTTATAGATGCATGGTCTTGGCTCTAAAATTTGCCAGGGGCCACATATGTTACCTACTCAGTAAAATAAATATAGATTTCAGTGGGGTGTACATTTGAGATTCAAACAACCCCAACCTGACTTGATACACCTTTCAATTGAATAAAGGAATGGGGATATGTGTGAAAGGTATTGGAAAGTGAGGCAGCTTCATAAATACTGGTGCCATCATGATCACATTTATTTATTTTCCGTCTTTGTCATGGAATGCAGTAACAGGAGTGCTAATGTGCCATGACTTGCCTTCATACTCAGTTCCAGCAAGACAGCACCGTAAAATCATTTGTTTAATATTAAGGAGGCAATTTAACCCATTTTACGAGGCTTAATTTTATTAGAAGCTGCTATAATAGGTTTGCATCTAATCATCTTTCTGTGGTTATAACACCCTTATCCTCGTAATGATGAAATTTTCTCTACTCCTTTGATGTCTGCGTTAATCGCTATCTATTGTAATATTTAAATTCAGAATTAGAATGAGTTCCTTCCTTCATCTGTCGCTCTTAAAAAAGCCACTTTATGAACACAATGACACCAAATCGAGCCCAAACTTGAAACCCATAATAATCTGGCTTAAGAGATCAATGACTCTGGTGTTTTAAATAGATGGTTCATTCCCTCTATCACCAAATGTTTACTGAGCAATTCCTTTGCCTAAGTACAGGTGATGGAAAAATTGTTATACCGATATGACCCTTTTACCTTGCTCCTCCTTAACATGGATAGTATATATCTTGAACAGAAAGTTAACAATTTCTAAGTTGTGTCCAAAGTTAAGGTAAATGAAGATGGGACATGGAGGAGAGGAAAGGGCTGGGGAGGTGGTCATGCATTACAAGGCGAAGGCCCTGTAGGAGGCTTCTTTACTATTTTTGGACTTTTTCTGGAGTCCCTTCTTAGAAAAATGTGCCCATTTTCAAAATTTCACTTAGAATTTTAGAGTATTTACAGATTCACAGAAGTCTGTCCAAGCAGCCCAGCTCCATAATATAATAGTATGTTTGGGTGACATTGAGAGAGCATTTAAGTCATTACCCAAAGCATGCGATATGCTACTTGTAAGATTTCCCACGTGACCATTGACCTTGCTCCAGAGTTTTATGTATCACTAAGCTATGTTATCCAAGACAGTGAGCTTCCTGTTAAAAGACCAGAGTATCTTTATAACCCTAAGTTTATTGTCATTAGTGTAGTTAGTAAAATTCTCCTAATTGTGTGCCCACTCTACTGATGGTTAAAAAGCCTTTGGATTAGATACTTTTTCAGTGATTAGGATTTAGTTTATCAGTTTAGTTAAAAAACTGTCAACATTTACCCCTTAATTTAGGAAACTGAAGACAGAGTTGTCACATGATATTCATACCACTTCTAGGCCCAACTCAATACTTTATTTGCCTGCTGTTATCACTTTAACAAAAGAGAGACAAGCAGAAATGCTCATGGATGAACATGAACTTAGGATGGGTGATGTTTCTAGGAAGAGTCCCAAAGACATGTAGGTCTTACGGGCAAACCAAGGCAAAACCATAATCTCTGTTATCACGGGTTTGTGAATGAGGGGTGTGTGTGTGTGTGAGTGAGAGAGAGAGCGAGTGAGCCAGAGAGGAAGAGAGAGAAAGACAAAGAGAGAGAGAGAGATAGAGAGAGAGAACCCTTCAAGAAGGGAGGGAGAAAAATTGACAATCTGCATATAAAGGAACTTCTTCTACCCGGTGGATGCTCAATAAATGAGTTGGTTGGGTGACAAAAGTACCAGATATATATAAGGAAGCCACTTAGTTTATTGCAAATAGTCTTAAAAGTTACTCTCCTTCCATTTTATTGAATTCAATGAATATGCACCGTGTCTATACATACCATAAATTGTTCTATGGTCTCTGAATGACTCAAAGATAATTACTCTCTTTTCCTGAAGGTACTTACTGCTAGTGCAATTGGAAAGCACGTGTGTAGGCACTCTCCCTTCTTTCTCCACATCAGACATTTCCAATTGATCATAGTGCTCTTTCTGTCTGAACCTGAATTCAGTCTCAACATGTTTTTGAACCCAATGCTCCGGGCAGCTGTTTCCAATCAATTTGAGGTGGAACAAGCAATAAAATCTATTTGCCATCTTGGCTCTAGGGGAAGGACAGATATATAAACAAATACCTATGGTATCAGGAAGATTATAATCATCAACAAAAATAGGTATTCCTTAAGTATTTACTATATGCTGAATCAAGTTCTCAACAATACACTATAGCAGCAATGTCCAGCAGATGAAAACTATTTAAAGAAATCCTATTGGGACCTCCTTTGGAGAGCAAAGAATTATTTTGAAAGCAAATCATCATCCTCTGATTGATCTGTTTGATGAGATCAACCGTGTATTAAATTTTCTTTGTGTACCACGTACCTAAGAAGGAAAATAGGGTTCAATATCAATGCCTTAACTAGAGTATGGGATGAAGCCGAACAAGTAGAAAGGAGTGGTTTCTCAAAGAAAAACAATTCAAAGTAAAAAACAAAAAAACGAAATTAAAGCACCCCCAGGGATTAAATGGAAAAAATATGGAAACTAAAATTACTATATGAATCTCTTTTCCCCTCCACTTGACATAGAAAAAAATATTCATTTCCCTCTTCTTCCCTAATGGAAAAAAATATCTGATACCTGTTAGATCAGCTTTTTAAAGAATGGCTAATCCTTAATATGTTAACAAATCATAAAAGAATATTTGTTTTTTGAGACTGTTGCCATGGCTAGAGTGAGTGCCATGGTGTTAGCCTAGCTCACAGCAACCTCAAACTCCTGGGCTCAAGTGATCCTCCTGCCTCAGCCTCCCGAGTAGCTGGGACTACAGGCATGTGCCACCATGCCCGGGTAATTTTTTCTGTATATTTTTAGTTGTCCAGATAATTTCTTTCTATTTTTTTTTCTTTTTAGTAGAGGTGGGGTCTCACTCTTGCTCAGGCTGGTCTCGAACTTCTGAGCTCAAACAATCTGCCAGCCTCAGCCTCCCAGAGTGCTAGGATTACAGGCTTGAGCCACTGTGCCCGGCCATAAAAGAATATTTTTTAAAGTGAGGCATTTCAATTTAACAAGGACTTTCCTTAGAACCCATAAAATTTTTTAAAAAGTGAAGGGTATGCACACAATGCAAAGAGAAATACTGCATCAACAAAGAGCCCCAAGTATGGCATTTGTTAAAAAATAAAATAGACATATTTAGACATATAATAGACATATGTATCACTAAGTGGACAGATTTGAGCCCCATTGGAATGCTTAAAAATAACTTAGTTTTCTAGCTCAATCTTTGTTTTGAGGGAATTTTGGGCTTAAAAATATTGGATCAGTTGTTGATCACCTATCATGTGCCACATAAGAGTAACAATAGCTACCTGAATGCTTTCTGAGTGCCAGGAACTGTTCTGAGAGTTTAGTTCATGTGTATTAACATCTAATCTTCTAGAATCTGTGGGGTAGATATTGTTGTTATCATCATTTTAAAGATGATGAAACTGAGGCAGAGAAAGCCAAGTAACTTGGTGAAAGTTATGTAGTTAGTAACAGAGCTGGTCTGGTCCCAGTGCGTGCACTCTTAACTGATAATACTTCACAGCTTTGGATGGGAAATTGAGGCCCAAAACAGGTACTCTGGGTTTCCTAGGATAGTTCCACTTTGAAACATTACTGTTAGGGCTACAGTATTGCCAATATAATTATACTTATCCTTTTAAGACTATATGTTAGTAGGAACATAAGGATAACCAAGACTTTTGCTCCAAAAGCAATATCCCATTCATCCATTTTCAATAAAAATAATTATTGGCATCTTCTTTACTGTTTTTCTCATCTCAGTGACCACTCCTTCTTGGTCTCAGCTTGCTGAATGTTCAGTTCTCAGTTTTAGTTCTTGAGGTTTTTCTCTATTTAAAATCATTTTCCAGTTGTGTTATTAAGCCTCATGGCTTTAAATACCATTTGTATGATGTTGACTCCAAAATTTATACTTTTATCTCAGACTCCTCCACTTAATACCAGACTTATGTATCCTACTGCCTACTTGATGGACACTTGGATGTCTAATGAGCAACTCGAATTTAACCTGCCCCAACCTGAACTACAGATTCCTGCTCCTTCCTCCAAAGCTTGCTTCTCCCATGGTCTTTCCACGTCAGTCAATGGCAATTCTGTTTTTCTACTCAGGAAAAATCTTGATGTCATCCCTGCCTCTGCTCTTTCTCTCTCCATTTCCAACCCATCAGCAAATCCCGTCAGCACTCTCTCTTTGAAATACAACCAGGACCCAACAACTTTCTACCACTCTCCCATATTCCCTTGGTCCACGCTATCATTGATATCAATGGCAGCTATCATGCTATCATTACCTCTGCCCTGAGTTATTTAATCAGCCTTTTAATCTGTCTACCTGCTTCCACCATGGCCCATTTTCAGTAGTGCGTCTATAGTATCCCTAAGCACAGCACTCAGAGAGATCATTTTAGAACAGAAGTCAGGTCAAGTGGCTTCTCCGTTGAAAACTCTCCAGGGGCTTCCAACCTCATTTGGTACAAAAGCCGGCATTCTTATAGGACTTATTATGAATTAGTCCTTATAGGACCTGTGAGACGCTGCGTTATTTTCCTCCTTGAGGCTCCCACTACTTCTCTGACTATATCTCCTTCCCCTCTCCTCCCACTCATTTTGTTCCAACTACACAGGCATCCTTACTGTTCTTTAGACATGTCAGACACAGTCCCTCTTCAGTACCTTTGGACTTGCTGTTCCTTGGTCTGCTGGACACTCCTGCTTCCGACAACTACGTACCTCATTCCTTTACTCTTTCGGATCTTCAGTTAAATGTCATTTTGTCAGAGAGGTCATCTTTGGCCACCTTAGACGATATGCACCTTATCCTCACTGCCTGTCCTGTTCTCCCCACCCCTTAGCATTTTCTCTAATGTTATTCTGCTTTATTTTCCCCTTGAGTGCTTATCAATGATTGACATTTTATATCTTCGTTTGTTTATTATTTAAATCACTCCATCAGAATGTGAGCTCAATGAGGACAGAGACTTCTATTTTGTATTTAGTTCTCTGTTGTATATTGAGCTCTTAGAGTGGTATCTTGCATGTAGTTGGTACTCCAGAAATCCTTATGGACTGACTGAATGAATGAATGGGTGAACGAATGAATGAATAGGGACCAAGGATGAACCAGACACTGGGCTCGGCACTGTGGATTTAGCAGTGAACAATACCCGGTTACTGCCTTTATGATGCTCACACTATTGGTTGTTGGCATTCTTATTTTCTCTAAAATGTAGCTTGAATTTTTTTTATAGTCAAGTGAAAACAGAAAGTGAGGAAAAAGTGGGGAAAGACACAGTGGTACAGTATGATAATCGCTAGGGGAAGGGAAGGGTAAAGATTTTAATATACAATGTGTTACAAGAGTTTTAATACTCCCTGTG